>JAABOM020000075.1:25672421-25689539 GCA_011800125.2 Solanum clarkiae
CATTGCGGGGTAAGGGGAGGTCGGATGTACGCAGCCTGACCCCTATGTTTAAAAACATAGCGCGACTGTTTCCAGATTATTTTAACATCATTAATAAGAGAAAATAATAAAAAATAACTATAATACGTTTTAAATTTAATAAATAGTACATATTATAAGTATTATATGTGAATTTTAAATATTTTAGTGTGATTAATTAATTTTATATTATTAGAAAATATATTATATTTATTGACATAATCATAATAAATTTATATAGTAATGTATAATATTAAAATTATGCGTTGAATGGGGAGGAAGAATTGAAAGAAAGAGAAAAGGAAATAAAAAAAAAAAAAAAAGAAGACACATCCAGAAAATAAAGAGAAAAAAGAAAAAAGAGAAAGTGAAAGAGAAGAAGAGAAAGAAAGGGAAGGAATTTTATATTATATACTGTAATTAAAAAAAATATCTTAAGGAAAGTAATATTTGATATATAATATATTATTTATGTAAATATTTCAAAAAATAACCGCATGCTACTGTTATAAAAGATGGATGATATTTTATTACTATACATATCACATTATGATGCATTATATTCTATATTCCTTTGAGTGCACTCAAAGCTGCAAACTCATTGTCAGCACGCTTTCCCCTTTTTACTGTTATTTGCGCAAAGGCGTGCACATATATTCGATCATCAAAGTTATGGCCTCACCATCATAGTTTACCAAAAGAACACAAAAATGATGAAAATAGACAAAAGAGTCCGGTGCATAGCAGCCTTTGTTTCTTCCTCATCAATTTCTTCTCCCTTTGATTTGGAAAATTTTTTCCAGTACTATTCCCTACGATCTATTTGATGTGACACTTTTTTCTTTTTAGTTCACTACAAAAAGAATGTCAGCTAACTATAACTAAAAATAATTTAACTTAAAAATTCTTCTTTTTATCCTGAAATGATTTACAACCACACAAATATCTAAGATTATTTTATACCACAAATTTTAAAAATTATTTTTTCCTTAAATATCATATATGTCAAGTCAAATAAAGCTAAGAAAATAAAACAGAGGGAGTATTTTTTCATTTTATGGGTTACTTTTTTTTTTAAAGTTTACAACAACAACATTACCCCAATGCCTCAAAGGCTCACGCCCATTGCGGGGTAAGGGGGGGTCGGATGTACGCAGCCTGACCCCTATGTTTAAAGACATAGCGCAACTGTTTCCGAATGACCCATGATGAGCGTCGAAAGTTGCATTGACTAACTGCTACTTCACAACTGAAAGATGCGCAGACAGTTTAAAGAGTCATTTTGCTTTATTCCATCATACCCCAAAGCCAAAAAATAGTGAATTTTTTTTTAAAAGTTTATTCAAAATAAATTACTCACAAGCTACTGTATTAATTATTGCTTTTCTGGCCAGTTAGTATTATATTTTAATAAGACGTATCAAATAAAAATATATGTGTAGCTTTCAAAGATAGAACACATGACCTCAAGCAATTTTTATAATTCTTTAATTACTACATTAAATATTTAACTTATGTCAAAAAGTGTCAATACTTGTACAAATATTTATTAAATCAAATTTTTGACCTATATATGTAATGTAATTTTTCGACGAAATAATATTTTTGTTTTCCCTTCCAGAATATATAAAATAAGCGAAAAGAGTAATTTTTTTATAATAACCTTGCAAATATATTGCCTTAGCCATCCAAATAAACAATCTAAAGAGTGCATTAGATCCAACCCCCTTCCAGGAAAGTTAATGGACTGCGAGTGCCTTAGTAATCAACTATACATTTCATCTATCTCACTATCCTCCTAGTTATTGTCTTAAATTCCTACAACTATATGCTCTTTTTGTATAATATTTTTTTTTAATTATCAAACATCAAATAATTTAAAGAGATTCAGTTTGTGGACATGACTATTAATTGGGACGTTAAGATTAGCACACTCTTAAAGAGAAATCCAATCATTACATGCCTTCAAGACAAACCTCGTCAACAAATAGTGGGACTTACAAAATATATTTTGAAGCTGTGGCAACATACAAACTAAAAATTAAAATAAAAAAAATACTGGAGTACTAATTAAATTGCCACGTCACTGCTATCAACTGCCTAGTCAGCTTTGGCCCAAGTCATATCATTCTCAAAGATCCAATGGCATACTTCAATAAGACCCGGTCCGGACCCTAATGCCACGAATGCACCGTGACCTGGACTCCATGACGACGTGTCAACGTGACAGATGGCAACACCATGATTTATCTTAGCCTTTGTCTCTACGTTAAGAATGTCTGCTTGGTAGACCCTCACTTTTGGAACAGAGTGGCAGTAGTAAAGTAGGTATGGGTACAAGCTCTGATGGCATGACACTGATTTAGTCACTTTTCCGTCGTTGATTCCCTTGACCTTTCCGATCAATACTTCTCCCTTTGATCCGGCTACATTGTCCATGGTCCTCACCACCACATTGTGGCCCAGGACTGAAACCGCAAAGTCGATCATGTCCTCGATGGACCCCACGCATCTCTTGGCCTCACCTGGGCTCGGAGCACGTTCGCATTCCGCGAGCGCATTCACGATCACATGCTCCATGGTGGAGTTCTCTTGTGCGTGGAAAATGGACTTGAGTTCGGTCAACTCCTTGGTAGAAAATGGTAATTTTGACGAAATTGTCCGGGGCAAAAATGACCTCCCAGGCATTTTATCCCGAATGTCGGGCATTTTCATCACGGTCCCTTCCTTCAACATGGATTCTCGAAAAAATTTACCCTCTTCTACCCATTTATTCACGGTTTTGCCATTGGTCTTCGAAGAACCGACCGTTGGAGAGGTTCTTTTGGTGTATCCAGCAAAATTGACACCCTTTGGTGAGTACTCTTTGAACGAATTGTTTACACCATAAATTTTAAAACCAACAGAAGGAAATTTAGCTCCTTGACTACCATATCCTTTGAAAGTGTCCTTTCCTTCGTTAAAAGTTTTTCCATAATTCACAAAATTCACCTTGCCTGTATTCGAACCTCTTGCATAAGATGTAAATGTGTCACTCCCTGCATTTGCTGCGTCCCTATAACTTTCGAAACTATCAATTCCACTGTTACCACCAGACCCATAATTCTTGAAATTATTATTCGGGTTGTTAGCATTCGATGAGTAAGCCTTAAACGAATCATTTGCAGCATTGCCCGATTCGCCATAGCCATTGAACGATGATCCAATCACATTTGACGTGTCACCATAAGTAGCAAATTCAGCTGGAACTCCATTTCCATTTTTGGCGTAACTGATAAAAGATTCCCTTCCGGAATTCGTATCGCCTACATAGCTTTTAAATGAAAGTTTATGATTGTTACCATCCGAATCGTAAGAAGCGAATCGGAGATCCGGGACATTGACACGTGGCATGTAGTTCTGGAAAGTTCCTCCCCCGCCGGTAGCTCCGGCAGCGTAGGAAGTGAAATTTCCAGTAGCTACATTGCCATCCGAGGCGTAACTCGTGAACTCCTCGTGATGGCCGGTGGAGCTCCGGCTGTATTTAGTGAATTCTGCGGTGGCGAAGTTGACGCCGTCGGAGTAATTCTTGAAAGTGTCCCCTCCACCGAGCCGACCAGATCCATAATTAACGAATTGCTTGTTAGTGTAGACGGCAAAATTTGCATCCTTACTAGGGCTTTTGTTGATGTCTTGGTTCGATTCGGAAAAACAGAACAATTTGGCGGAGGAACAGAAGGTGGAAATGTGGGCGGAAAGTGACTTTTGGGTGGCGAGATTCGTGAAGAAGGCGGCGTCCACGGCGGAGAGCGGCGAGGCTTTTGAGAAAAGGAAATCTGGTTTAGGGAGTTTGTTTGAAATTTGTTTGTTCCAATATCGAACAAGGGAAGCTTTTACTGTAAAGGGATTTTGTTTGGGTAAAAATGAATCCTTCCCAATTTGTTCATTTGTTTGACCCAATGAATAAGCCTACCAAACAAAAAAAAAAATAATGGCAAGAGACAAATTAGAAAACTAAAATGTAGGAAAAAGTAGCATAAGTGAGATTTTTTTTTTCGAAAAAACTTAAGTAGAAGCTAGTTAGTTATACTTACAGTGTAGGAAGAAGACAAGAAGGAGAAGAACAAGAGAAGAGAAATGTTGAGCTTGACATTTCTCTTGTCCATTTTCACCTGTTTAGCTATTGGCTTCTTCTATGTTTGGATTCATAAACTTATGGAAGATAACGACATAAATAGAAGATATGAGGTGTTTTTCTGTACTTTCCTATTTTACTGACATTATTTTTTTTTTAACCTATGTTCATTTTGTTTTTTTAACTTTCGGCATATAATATTGATTTTTGCGCAAGACAGAGATTCTCATTGTCCATATTCGTTTAACAAAAGAAAACAGTTCTCACTCAGATCTAAACAGGGGATTTCAGCAAATTAAACCACCGAAGGAAAAAAATAAATTGAGAGGGGACTAATTAGTAAACTAAATTTTCGCAATGCACGCGTTCTAAAGTGAGACCACAAAGATTTATTGTATATAGTCTTAGTCAAAATTACTTTCAAAGCTCGAACTTTTGATTATATCATTTCTCTCATAAAGTGGTTAAATTAAACCATAGATACAGCCAAATTACGAGAGAAGGAACTTTTACAAAAACTAAAGCAGCTTCCTTTTTGTTCATAATCCCAGCAAATCTTTAAAGGACCTTGAGTACACTTGGTAAGCAAATCTTTAAAGTTCATTTAAGTACGCAACGTGTTCTTTAAAAGATCGTTCAAAATATTTGTATATATTTTGAATGTTTTTTTAGTATAAATGTAAACAAAAGTTGGATCAATTCAATCATAAATTCTGCTCCAAGAAGTTATATCGCGAATAACGAAAACATGAATACTGATGATGTAACAAATTTTTGATACTGTTAATATATACTTTTTTCTGTTTTAATTTGTTTTACCTATTTTCTTTTTTAGTCCATTTTAAAAAAAAATAATTCTTTAAAGGTCCTTGAACACTTCCTAAGCAAATCTTTAAAGTTCTTTAAATATCAATCACTGATTAAAAAAAGTCATCATTCAATTATATCTATAAGTGTAATTTAATTAATTACACGTATATATTTACCAACTTATATATTTTGAATGTTTTTTTAATTATATATATAAATAAAATTTGAATCAATTCAATCACACAATTCACCCAATTAATCATCCTGAAATACTTTAGTACTTTACACGGATGGGTGCAAGTTATAAATTCTAAGTTCATGTGAGTTCAATATTTTCAATACGGGTAACATCAAATACCTTTAAGGTCGAACACAAGGAGTCATATCGGGAATCTATCTTTACTACTTCTTTAGAGAACATCGAAATAGAAGGAATATATACTATCTTGGAAAAGAAGAAATAATAAAAGCATATTATACTCCAACATCTGCTGTATGAAGTACTTGTACAATGAAGTGGCAATAGTGGACCTGGAAGAGGTTGATTGAATGATATGCTTTGAAAATTTATGTAAGCCTTAGCTAAATTTAGCAAATAGGCAAGTTGGAGATAATATTAATGGACCACGTTATCAAAGCATTAGTGTTGTGCGCGGAAAACAAGACAATGGCAGGCATAACAGTGCAGCAATACTAACTGACATATCATCTAGCGTTGTTTCTTATCTAATCACCTCTCCCTAATATTTCTTCATCTATCTTACCTCTTTGATTAACTCTTAAATTTAATTTCTCACACCGCTTCACTAAGGCGACGCCATACCACTTCTGCATATGCCCAAACCATCTTAGTTTCGCTTCTCTCATCTGGTCTCCCATAGAGGTCACTCTTACCTTCTCTCGAATAACCTCATTCCTAATCTTATTACTCCTAGTAAGTCCATACATCTATCTCAACATCCTCATGTCCGCAACATGCATATTGATAATGTAACAGTTTTTTTATACAGTTAATATATACTTTACCTATTTCAATTTGCTTGATCTGTTTTTTTTTGAATAATTCTTTCACTTTTTAACACTTCTTTAGTTTCAACTCTACACATGACGTATTTAATATTACGAAATTAAAATATTTTTTTGACACATTTCACATACGAGGCCAAAATTTAAAAGTTATTTTTATTTTTTAAAAGTTTATTATAAGTCAAAATAGACGAGAAAAGAGAAGTAAAATAAAAATTTTACTTAACAAAACTACAAGGAACAATCTCAGACATGCTTCGTTTTTGACCAATAGAGGAATCTATTTATTTGCTTTTGTTTATAATGAGTGTCAGTGACACCACAATGAAACTGGGAATCTTTGCTGTGTCGTCGTTTGATGCACCTATAACCATATGCCATATCTATCCACTATATATATAATATATGGTGGCGCACTATCATTTTATTTGTAATTTTTTTGGGATTTCGTTTCCCTATAAGAACAGTGGACGGCAGTAAATATAAATTCTTTAATCAGGGATCGTTCTTTAAGACCAATCATCCCCTAATTATTATGTCGTCAAGTCAAAATAAAAGAAAAAATATTTAATTTCGTTTTTTCCTAAATATTCTACCCAGTTTGTGTTCGCAGGAGTATGAAACATATACATTATAACTCTAAACGGATTCAAAATGTAAAATTTATGAATTTTAAAAAATTATTATAAACACTAAACGAAATTCAAATTTTTATCAAGGAGATCAACAAAATTTGAAATGGATTCTATATATAACTTAGGTGCAAAAATTACCCCCTAGATTCTGCTTGTTAATTCATTGGTCCACGCATGATGACTTCTGATTAGTTCACTGATTTAATAATTAGTTAATCGTCTTGATTATCTGCAAAGCTTGTCAGTTAATGACAACTTGCACTTTTCATTTCCATTATTACACATAAAATATATAATTTAGAGTTACGAAGAAAGTTTTAAGCTCATATTATTTGTTGGTGGGAGAGTCAGAAAATTTAAACAAACACAACACAAGCAGAGAGACATTCACTGACATAATATCTTACTGCTTGCAATTGTTTTTTATTCTGTTTAAAGTATTTCTTTTCGAAGGTTTTTTTCTTTTGACAAAGGATTAGTCATGACATGTTTGACAAGGGAAAAACATGGAAGATTCTTTTGGGCCTAAAGTAATGGACGTCTAAAAGTCTTTTAACATTATGGCCCATTAAAGATATTAGCTTAGATATTTCAAAAGATCACCTTTTTTCTCATAAATTTTCGCCCATTGTTCCTTTCTGTTCTTTTAATTTCTCTCGCAATCTTTTAGAGCAGACTGAAAAATTAATGAGAAAAAGTTAGATTGCAGTCTAAACAGACAATGTTTTATCAATCTGACAGGCTATTTTTAAGAATGTAAACAAAATTTATATGATGGGCTAAATCATTCTTGACATTGCAAATTCTTTTCTAACCTCTTTTACAATGGAGGTTCGTTCTGTTTCTATTGGCAAATCGCCTTACGGAGGACATTTGCATAAACTAGCCCTTTTTCCTTCATCCAACAAGAAGCATATATTTAGGAAAAAAAGGGGTCAAAAATATTTCTAACTATTTAAACTAGAGCAAAAATATATTTAGGAAGAGAGGTACTTTTGAGGAAAAAAACTTAACTAATGACATTTTTGAACCAAAACGTAATGGAGGAGTATTTTTGCTCCATTTCAAATCGTTCGAGAGTGTTTTTTTGTCCTTTTCCATATATTTATATTGTTAGTCTAATTACAATAATCTATATATTCTGTTCTCCTCTGTGGGACTGAGAGTCTTTTATTCCGTCAATGCTTGTAGTTGCAAAATTGATGACCAAATCATTTTTTTTGTTAATACTCGTATTAAACTTCAATATTCATAAATATCAAATTTTATTATTATGGATAAATGGGGCCTAAAGAAAATGAAAATGAAAAAACAGATGGAGGAATTTCAGGACTTTAGTTAGATATTTTTGTTGTGTGGGTGTTAGCATCATAAAAATTTCATCTTTCTTTCCCAACTTTCTGTTATGAATTCGGAAATCGGTTACATTTCCAGCCAATTAACTACAATGTCAAAAGCCATTTTTGCCTGCAACACTAGTCTTTCGCCATGGAATTCCTCTGAGCCACCATTAATCACCTCTCCTTCCCAATTCCACTTGAAACCCATCACCCGCCGTCACCTATTCACCTCAATTTCCATCTCGTTAACTCCATTTAGCCTCTTACCCTTACCCGCGTCCCATGCTCGCGGGCTTTTCCAAATGCCCCCTTTTCGCCTTACTAACCGGTATGCTTGGCTGTTTTTTGTTCTTCTTACTCTGATCGAAAGTTGTGAATTTTTGTGATGATGTATTGTTGGGGTGATTTGCAGGTACTTTTTGGTGAGAGCAGGGGAATCGGAATATGAAGGTCTGGGGGTGATTAATACTAACCCAGTAGCTAAAACATCGGTAGATAATGGGCTGTCTGAGAAAGGGAAGAAACAGACAGTTAGGGCGGCGTTTGATTTGAAGGAAATGAGGGCTTGTGAAGGGAATTGTTGGATTTGGCCTTCAATCACTCAGAGAGCTTATCAGGCTGCTGAGATTATCGCTGCTGTTAATGGTGTTAATAGAAGGTATTAAACTCCTCCATTGCATATAATTTTGAGCTTGCTAGGATTACATAGAAATGGAATACACAAGTTTGATTATTAAATTCTTCTTGTTATGATAATTTGCTAGTTGATACTCCACTTGATTATGTATGATTGCAGCCATATAGTCCCTGAATATAGCTTTCTGGATGCTCGTGGATTGGGAGCATATGAAGGGAAAAGTTTGGATACTTTATCTGAAGTAAGATGCTGCTTTTGTATTCAATCCTATGCGTATTCCAGTCGAATTCATGTGTTAAATACGAGATAAAAATGTAGTAAGAGTCCCTATGGGCTATGTGGTTGGAAAGGATTAGTTATCTGCAGCTGAAATAAACTTCCAATGCTAATGATAATCATATGAGGAGACAGGTGGAGTTATTTGTCTTTGCTTCAGAGAACTTGAACTTTGTTCAAATTTGCTCTAAACTAACCGTACTCTTGTCTGCTAAAATGATTCAAGAATCGTTGTAACACTCCCTGCTTTACCTCTCCTACGCCTAAATTTGAACATGATCTGGAAAATGTGACTTGTTCATATAAGTTCCTGATATACTGCTGCAGGTGTATGAATCTGATAGCATTTCTCCAAATATAAAGCCACCCCCTATTGATGATGGAACACCTAATGAGAGTGTTTCAGATGTCTTTGTTCGTGTAACTCAACTTATGTCAATTCTTGAAACTCAATACTCTGAGGACACAGTCATCATAGTCTCACCAGACTCTGACAACTTGACAATTCTGCAAGCTGGTTTAACAGGGCTTGATCTTCGAAGGCAAGTGACTTTGACAGCTACACTGTTGCTTGCAGTTTAGGTCACTTAAGACATTTAAATGGTTGGATTTCTTGCAAATTATTTGTTGACCATGTCGGTCTTATCTATTTTGCAGGCACAGGGATCTTTCTTTTGGTCCAGGTGAAGTTAGATTTGTTGACGCTAGCAGCATACCTACCTATAAGCAACCTGCATCCACGGTCTATAAATGCTTAAACCCCCCTAGCTGTACATGACATTATACTCCTACGCGTTGGATTTCACCAAAAAGAATGCAGGTGAGGTATTTGAACTTTATCAGCAAAGTCTTCAGATTCGTCTTCTGACATTTTCATTCTCTGTACTCTAACGGAAGCTTTAGTTGAAAAGTTCCTTATAGAGTTGCTGCTATAGTAGAATTTCCTACTCAAACGATTGATCAGTGCTTCATGCTAATGTGAGTCGTTGATTCAGTTCTTTATAAATCATCATCAGTTTCAATCACAAATGCTTAGTGTTTGATCTTCAGCAGGATCATTCCTCATTGTTGTCGGTGAAGATGGGCTCAGGCTGCTGTACAGTTTTTCTTCCTTCACCAAGCTTAAAAGCTTCATGGGATCATAATAATTTCTGTTGGAACAAGTGACCATAGTGTATCCAGGACCATGTCAATTTGAATGTCATATTGCTGTCAAATGTACTTTTTTGAATTTTCGGCACAGATCGTCGTGTATATAACTTAAACTCTTTAAAATTCCCAACAGTTCGTTTAAACATTCACTGGACACAAAAATCACTTAAACATGCATCGAACCTCGATTTATTGATAAAAATAAAACTGATACTTCGAGAACTTTCCGGAATTTTTTCATTTTTCAAAGTGGTTTAATGCAGGAAATGGAAATGGACTGTGTTAAAAAAGGAAATATATCTATTTCAATCAGGGATGAATGCATGCAATGAACATAAGAGAGCAAAAGAGGGGATCGGATACTCTGAATCTCAACAAATTTCCTCTATATAAATAACTGTGAGATTATGACCGGCCGTAGGGATACAGCAAATTGTTTGTGCTAATGCTGCAGCAAGCTGTTTCCGGCCGCCGATGCGCGGTCTGCTCCGCCACTCGGCCCTTCGTCCTCCACCTTCTCCCTTACAGAGGTCTTCACCGGCATCTCTGCACCGCCTGTGTACTGGATTCTCACCCAGGTTCCTTCTGTCCCATCTGTTTCGATGTCTTTCTCCATAACCCTCCTCCCCCGCGTCTCCGTCTCTTATGCCTAAAATGCCCCTCTATATCACACCTCTCTTGCGTTCCTGATGCTCCTTCCAGTTACTTGTGCCCTCTTTGTTCAAACCCTAATTTTACTTTTTTCTATGCTACTCCCGTTAATAATGCCATCGAAGTGGACGCCCATTTGGCTAAACAATTGGTTGCTGCAGCTACCATTGCTTATGAGTCTATTCACAATGCTGCTGTTATGGCTAGGATTAATGCGGATATTAGGGTTAAGGAAGCTCTGTCAGCTAAGGCTGAAGCTAAACAAGTTTTGGATAGGCTGAAGAATATGCTCGACAACCGACATAATCAGTTTGATCCAAAATTCGTGCCCATACTTGTTTCTGGTGCTTCGGGTAACGATACAGGGGCAAACAGGATATGCGAAGCAAAAGGAGGCTCATCTCTATCTTCAGATGCTGATGATTGTGATACCATTCATGATTAGCTTAAGTAGCTGCAATTCTAATACAATGCTATGTAAAAAATTTCTGTTTTCTGTTTCTGTTGTGTGTGTCTGCTCCATCTGGCTGAGTTTTATTGTAGTCTTTGATTTCAATATAGTTTGCTCGATCACATTATATCTTTTCTGTTGTTGGAGTTCTCTTTGGAAATTTGTGTTGCATATCAATCTTCCAATGCAGATTTTTCCAGTGTTCTATAGTTTGGAGATTGTCGCTTGTGCTCTTATTAGTCGAACCATAGCATGTCTCCAGCTATGTATTTTACTCGTCTCTCAGAAGATTTCAACATGTGTTGATTGCTGGATCTCACTCTTTTTACCATGGATATCAAACAGTAATCAGTTGGTTGTTTCTACCACATAGTTCTGATCCCTGCTTATCCCCAATAACTATCAGCAAATAGTATTGGAGTTTGTCGGAGCACCTTTGGGTAATCTCCTTGGTTAGGAAAATGTATCTAAATCAATTTATATATGCTTAACTTATTAGGGAACGATGTTATCTTTGGGTTTCTGCTCCACTTGATTATGTCAGATTGCAGCCATATGGTCTCTGAATAGCTCTCTGGATGCTCGTGGATCGTGGCCATATGAAGGTAAAAGAATGGATACTAGATCTGAAGTAAGATGCTGCTTTTGTATTCTCATTCTTGTGTTAAACTCACCATATAAGAGTATATGTCCATGAATTATCTGCAGCTGATGTGTATTGCTAATCCTACCAATACTTGTATGAGGGGACAAGTAGAATTTTTCAAATATATTTGGGGATCCATGGTCTTGTATTTTCTTCCAAGGGACTAACAATGAATTGTCTCTCTTGCCTCAGGGGACTTGAACTTAACTCCTACTCAAATTTACCTCTAAACTAACTGTACTCTTGTTTGCTAAAATGATTTAAGAATCAATTCTATGTTGCGAAAATGCTGCGGGATGTGTTCTGATCCTCCAAAAGTAGTCCCTTTTTGGAGGACCCAGCACGGGTACAACAATATTTTCAGAGAGTCTGTGCAATATAAAGAATCAACCTACCTGCCTAAATGAAAAAGCAATCAAGAACCAATTGATCCTTAAAACATGGCCTGTTCATATAACTTCCTGATATACTGCTGCAGGTGTATGAATCAGGTTGTGTTTCTCCAAATATAAAGCCACCCCCTATTGATGAAGGAACACCTAATGAGAGTGTTTCAGATGTCTTTGTTCGTGTAACACAACTTATGCCGGTTTTTGAAACTCAATACTCAAGAGGGCCGTGATCATAGTTTCACAACTTGACAGTTCTGCAAACTGGTTTAACAGGGCTTGATCTTTGTAGACAAGTGACTTTAACAGCTGCACATTTGCTTGCAGTTTAGGTCACTCCAACATTTAAATAGTTTGCTGTCTTGCAATTATTTGTTGTCCTTATCGGTCTTCTATAAGCAATCTGCAGCCACAGTTTATAAATGCTTTGTCAACTACATACTGTTTGCTTCGGCATCATGTTATACATATCATTGCTGAACAAAGTCCTGACGTTTTGATTCTCTGAACTCTAACCGAAGCTTTAGTTGAAAAGTTCCTTATAGAGTTGCTGCTATAGTGTAATTTTCCACTGAAACATCGATCGATGCTTCATGTAAATGTTAGTCGTCGATTTGCTTCTATAAATCATCATCATTTTCAATCACAAATGATTAATATTTGTCCTTCAGCAGGTTCATTTCTTACCATTGTTGATGAAGGTGGCTCAGGCAGCTGTATAGTTTCTCTTCATTCTCAAAGTAAGTGGAGGATTTAATCACCACCTCTAGTGCTTTTTTATCCTGTATATGAAGTCTGAATACTAGTTCTGGCACAAATTTCTATTCTTTGCTGTTTATGATAAGGAAGACATAATTATGTGTACTTCACTGTAAATTAACTTAATAGCTCTTCCATATATTGGGAGATGCCACCTGACCTGTGTCAAGTTACAAGAGATGTATCTGTAATCCTGCTATCCACCAAAGTTTCTCTCTTAGGATGAAGTAATTAAAGAATATGGAAAATGGACTGTGTAAAAGATGTTATCAGCCTGCATTACTTCTAATCCAATGTTCTATTTACGTCTTTAGAAACTGATTTTTGCTCGTATGAAAATTTTAAGCTCTATACCTTCTGCCACAAAGTTTTAACGTCACAAATTTCTAATTTTTCACAAATTGAGATGAGGGTTCTCGGAAACAGCCTCTCTACTTCCAGGAAGTAGTGGCAAGGTCTGCGTACAATCTGCCCTCCCCAGACCCCACTTGTGGGATTTTACTGGGTATGTTGTTGTTGTTGTTGTTGTTCTCAATTAAATCACTTTCACATGACACGATACTTGAACAAATGGAATATCTGCTAATTTTTTTAGGACATTTCGTGATTAAAGATTAATTTAGCTGCATAATTACAACAACATACCAGTATGGATCCTATCAGTGGGTCTGGAGAGGGAAAAATGTATGCAGACATTATCATTATCTCCTAGAGATAGCTAATTATTCCCAAAAATTCCTCATCTCAAAAATCATCTCCAATAGCAGAAAATATTAGATATGAAACAACTGGAATGGACAACAAATGAAAATATATAGCAACAATAAAAATAACAAAATAAAGGACAAATAATATATAATGATACGATTACTAACCTACTATAACCCGAGGCTTCTAACTTTTTATCCTAATATACGACCTCCACTCCTTTCTCATATCCTCGATGATATAAAACTGCTTAATTAATTTAACTAATTAAGTTGAATCGCCTTTGGGGGCCCTTTTTAAGTGTTGTAGTATCTAAATATGTGAATCAAATCATACACGTCACAGTAGTTAACTTTGCCAAAAGCTTACATAAGGAAAATCCAAATATGACTATGTCTCCAAGCAGGTCCATTCTGGAGGAATCTGGAACTATAAACTTTATTTTGTCTTTTAACTTCGAAAGTGACCTTTTGCAATCATATCTTATAATACGTCCTTAATTCTTGACACGATCGTTGATTTAGATTGATTTAGAGTTGAGTGTCATCAGGAACCCTTCTTTTGCCGACCATAACCGACACTTCTTTTTTTCACCACAGCTTGATAAATATTTATATCGGATCAGATTAAATTTGAATACTGCAGTCCAAGACTTGAATAGTATATGCAAAAATTCAAACCATTCCATCATAAATTATTTCTTTAACTCATTTCTTAATGCGACGTCTTTAATTTGGTGTTGTTTATATTATAAATTAATTCACAGTAGATGTTTTTTTTTATGGTTCAAATTAGGCTAACCACACAGGTAAGATATACAACTTTGAATTAGCATATTCTCTTCCTTCATAGGGGAATGACATGATTTGACATGGCATAAAATTTTAAAAAAATAATGAAGATTTTTAATTTTATAATTCTAAATTAAAGTTATGTCAAATGTATTAAAATGTATTTTAACATGACTTTAGATAGAAAGGATTGGAGGTAGCAAATTAGAGTAGCAGGTTAATAGGTTATTGGTTAGTAGGATTAGGTTGATGTCTAACCTTAGAGTATAGTAAAATAGTAAGATTAGTCATATCTTCGTATTCTTCTATGTTATCTTTATCTGTTTTATATAGGTTAATTTTATCGTATTTACATACTATCATGTGTTTTTCGTTCTTACTTTTTCTTTTCTTTTCCTTTACCTTTTTTTTCCATATCTAGTTTATTCTGCTTATGAATTTTTGAAATAAGAGCTCTCAAGAAACATGCTCTCTACCTCTATAAGCTAGTTAGTAGTAAGGTCTGCATATATTTCACCCTCTCCAAACCCCACTTATGGAATACCACTAGAATATGTTGTTATTGTTATTGTATCAAAATGTAATTTAATTTTTTTACCTTTAATATGCCAATTGAAAATTTTAAATTAAAATATTTTTTTTAAAAATCATAATTTTTCTTGGAACAAATTCAAAAAAAAGAGGTCATTTTTTTTATAACGGATTAAGGAACATTTGGCAAGAGTTGAACAAAGTTAAAAATAAAACATGACGGACTTTCTATTCTTTTGATGTTAGTGGAAAATAATTAAATAGAAGAAGATGAGTAGGTGGGAAATGAAAGTGACGGGAGAAATGATTTGGTACTCAACTTTAATGCACACATATTCACTCGACAAACCGGTTAAACTATACCTGCAGATATCGTATTGTATTGAATTTAGTCGCTGCTCCTTAATATTTTATTTATCTGCGTCCAAAATTTAAAAGATATAACCATCGATTAGAGCCAAATAAAAGATACTTTATCTGTTTCATAATGCCACTAATCTATTATGTTTTAGGTATAATACTTATGAACAGTTCATCATTCTTCTAATATATATAAGAGCTTAAATTTTGTGCACTGTTAGTGTATAAGATTTTCCGCATCATGAGATAATTCTATAGTAACTTGATTAAGTAATTAATAATATATTTTTAAATATATGATTATAATAGGGTAAAATATAACTAAAGAAAGTAGAGTTCTCTTCGTGCTCAAACTATAACTAAGTGGTAATTATCTTCCTAATCACTTTTATTTCCTTTTCTAACTCAGAAAATTCTTTTCATGAATTTATATATATATCATATGAATTCAGAAATAGTTCTTTAATGCCACACAAATAATTTCTTAATTGTCTTTGTTTGTTCTTCTAACATTATATTGAGACATAATCGGAACAAACAAGCAGAAGATCAATTCAAAAAAAGCAGTAACTTAATTTTTTGATTCGTCGTATTGATATATTTCAAATAGCCTGAAGATTTAGAAAATTGATAATAGTATAATCACTAATATGAATATAAATCATTATCTTTAAAAAAATATTAAAAATAGCTTGAAAACATAGTTTAAGTAAAAACGATTGAAAGATTAATACAACGGAAGAAGATGTAAAAATCAAAGAAATAGAATAAAAAGATAATATTGATACAAAAGATGTAAAGCCAATTGAGTTCAAGTTCATTGATAAAATTAAATTATTTGTCTATTCACCATTTGAAATTTCTAGAAATTGATTTTTAAAGAATTAATGAAATAATGAATAATATAATTTATGAGACAATAACTAACTGAGAGATTGTACAAATGGGAGATTAAGACAAGAAACTTTGAAGAAGAAAGAGAGAAGAGGGAAAAAAATATATTTTCTATAATAAAAATTAATTAAAAATAAGTTTTAATTTATTATAGCAGATCAATATTACTTAATGATGTATAAAAATATCAATGGTGCATAAAATTTAAACTCTATATATAAAAGCAGACTTTTATTTTATTTTTAAAACATATACTATGAGGGTCGCACTTTAGAGATCCCAATTGAGACACGTCATCACATAATATTCCTACGTGGCACCAATTGCATCGGGCCCATCCCACTCGGTTTTAAAAGAGAAATTTTCAAGAAAAACAAACTATAGGTCCATATTATTGTTTTTTGGCCATAGATATAATATTTACAATTCGAAATTATATTTTTTTGATTTGCTATTTGTTATATTTATGATGATTTATTTAAAAATAAATACATTTTAATTAAATTGAATAATAAAAAAATAAGATATCCTTCTTGATATGATAGTATAATAAATTACTTCTTAAAAATGTCTATTTTTTATTGAATTTTTTTAAATATAATAATAGAATAAATCATCTCCAAAAATAATTCTATTTTGAATTTCTCAAATGTGATCAAAATTTAAAATCAAGTATAAAATTAGTCAAATTTCTTGTCTACTCTACTACTTGGCCTGTCCAACTCTAACAAAGGAGGACACAAATGGTGTCTTGGAAAAACGAATGTATTTATTTATTTCATTTTATATAAAATTAAATATAAATCAAATTAAATGAGACGTTCATATTTTTATTTGATGCTCTTTTCATTCTAATTGAATTTTTAAATTTTTTTTAAATGTTTAAAATATTTTAATTATTTAAAGTTTAAGATAAATATTTTACAAAAA
>JAABOM020000075.1:25693208-25710544 GCA_011800125.2 Solanum clarkiae
GTGGTGAATCTAAATAGTTATTTCTTTGAATAAATGAGTTTGGATTGATGATTTTCTTTTAATAAATGAGCTTAAGGTGTAAAGATCATTAGCCCATTAGAGATAAATAAAATTTTCATGAAAAAGGATACGAAAGTACTAAAAATTGAATGTATATAGCTCTTTGATGTAATTTTTGGATTCCATCCTTAGTTCTGATGATTTATATACAAAACCTGTTACTTTTGTCAAAAGAATTGTTATATATATAATTTATCGGTTTGGTTATTTATTTGGTTTGTATCTAATAAAACCAAACAAAATAAAATATTATGGTTCTTTTAAAACTTGAAGAATCCAACCAAACCAAACCAAAACCAAATAAAAATTGGTTTGGTTCGATTTTTGATTTGGATCAGTTTTCAACCAAATCGTGAACATCCTAGTAGGTCCCTCTTCCGAGTTATGAGTGGGTATCGGAGATTCGGAGTTCCCTAAATCTCTCCTTGGCACCCCCTTAAAGAATGGAAAAGAAAAAGAAAAATGTAATGGTGTGCCTTGTTTTTATGTCATATATATTATTAAGGAATGGCAATCAATTTCTTTATGGTTGTTGACTTATTGTATTCTTTAAAGCATGGAGAGAGTTTGTGCAGGTATGTGTTTTTGGAAGTTGCTATGGTGGTTAAAGTGGTGTAAACAGTTTCTCTCTGGGTGATCTCCCTTGTTGATAATTTGGTTCGACTAATCTGCTTTGTGTCATCAGAAATGAATATCAAGCAACTATAAATAAATAATCACAATTGTTAATGTGTTCTTTCTTGGGCCACTGCTGTGAAAACACTCTATCACTTCAAGTTGTAATCTGGTTTTCACGGTAAGCTTACAATTTTCCTTATTACAGGTGTTAGTTGACATGATCAGAGTGCCAGATTGGGCATTTGAAGCTGCTGGCCAGGAGATGAGAGGGATGGGCCAAGATGCTACTCCATACCATCCAGGACTTTATTTGAGCCAAGCTCAGGTAATGACTGAAAATTTATTGTCTAACAGCTCAAGGCACTGCTCAATATGAATCCTTTGCTACACCTGGTCAATCAAAAGATTCTTAACTGGTGAATTTCTTTTTGGCACTTAGAGAGAAGCAGTCGAGGCACTCATTCAAGAACTTCCAATGTTCAGGTTGAAGGCTGTTCCTACTGACTGCAGTGAGTGCCCTATCTGTTTGGAAGAGTTTGATGTTGGAAATGAGGTATTTGTTCTTTTGTTAACTTTATTTCTCCTTATTATTGGAGAAAATTTAGGACTCCCCTTTTCTTGCACGGTGCTCTCAAATATTGACTCATTCTTGGATAATAACTACATTTTGTATGCCATTCTCAACTTTACTTGAATAGCACAAATTCGTACTGCTATACACAGCTTCAACTAAAATAAATTGTGAACATCAAGCAACGATTCAATTTTTCTTTTATGGCTGTGTTTCTATATGCAAATTAGATTAATTTCCGATGTTCTTGTAGGGTAATAGTATGGAACTACTAGGGCAATAATAGTCTAAAGATGCATGCATGCTTAACTGTGGAAATATTTATTTTCATGCAATAATCTTTATCCCCTTTCAATTCGAGAGAAAAGTACGAGCTTAAATTCTGAGAAAGCTGGTTAAAAGAAATGAGAAAAACTTGCTGTGGTCATTTTAAGTTGTCGTTGCTATTTATAGTCTTCAGACTGTGCAGCTTATCGAAGATGATAATTTTATATCTTGGCAACCCTTGAACTGTTCAGGAGATCAAAGTCATGCTAATTCCAGTTAAGAGGGTTTAGGAAATTGTGCCTGTTTTGCAATTTGTTCTCTCTATTTTTCCTCCTCCTTGTGATGTTGGAGAAAGTTGGTTTGCTAGAAGCCAACACCATGACTGTCACACTAGTTTTGTCGGTGCTGTTCTTATTCAGGCTCTACTGCCATTTTTTTTCTTATTAGAAAACCTTTATGCAGGTCCGTGGTCTCCCTTGTGCTCACAACTTCCATGTTGCGTGCATTGATGAATGGCTTCGCCTAAACGTGAAATGCCCTAGATGCCGTTGTTCTGTATTTCCAAATCTTGATCTCAGTGCTTTGTCGAATATTCGTGCTGATCTAGAAAGGTCATCAACCAATGTCGTGACAGCAGCCCGATATGTGAGATCCCAACCTCCTAGTCAGAGCTATCTGCTGAGATTGCAGGGTTTTCTCCGTCCTGTGCGTACAGAGGATGCTGGTCCAAGCAGCGAGGTAAATGCAGCTGCTGAATCAAGAGTTGAGAACGGAGCCCCAACATCACCTCCCGACAGTGATGGAAATGTTGAGCGAATGGAAGTAGTGGTGGAACATTCTCCAAGGCAGCTATAACTATTTGTTTTGGAGAGGTTCCCTCCGGCTTCAAATGTTCTAAGTTTGCGGGCACTGATGATTTTTGTCAACCTCTAGCCAATGTTGAGTGTTCTGGTGGCTTCTAACAACGATATCTGTTTTTGGCCTGCTTGTTTTGATGTAAATTTGACATTGATCTGTTTTAACCCTTCTGTTAGATGCACAGTTCATGTTTTTGTAGTCCTTAATTAGGTAAAAAGTCTAGCATAGAACATAATTTTTCATCTCTCGAGATCCTAATTGTGAGACTATATTAGGTATGTTGTTTGTGTTGGCATCCTCTGGCCAATACAATGGAATCAGCGACGAAGCTCAATATCACTATTGATCTTTGCATGGCACAGATTGATACTGTTATTCACCGCGTTAGAACCAGTAATTAAACAGAATTTGTTAAACAGGGAAACATAAGCAGAATCAGCGTATAAATAAAATCTGTTAAGTGTAATGTACACACACAAAATAAATATCGAGTCTACATATTTACTTAAACTATAAGTTTTTCAAGAATTTCACACTCTTAACTCTAATTATTTTGTGTTCTTTTTACCTATCTACACTATCATTAAAACATTTCAAGCACACATTTGACTTCTCGAAGAATAGAAGTTCCCATACCAATACATTAGGACACATAATTAGATATCGCTTGATATTATTACATGCTAGACATGATCTACTTATTATTTGAGGAGTTAAATAACTTCGAATTAAGAGAAATAAATGAGTTCTAATTTTCTCGAGCAATAATATAATGTAAACATGAGTAGGTGATTTTTGTCAAGGATATTCATATTTTTAGAACATGAGTGAGTGAGTTTTGTATCAACAGTATTCAACAATTGATATACATCAAAATATCTATATTCAAAAAAAAATATTTATCTGACCATCTTTGAATCAACATAACTCCGCTCCAGAATGCAAGCATGAAAGTGACGCAGCAATAATCTTTCTGAAGGCAGTGCCTTCAAAGTTAATAAAGGCACTGTTTTTTTTTTTAGTGAATTCTCTTTTTGTACGTCCACTACGTAGAAAAAGGGAAGCTTTTGGAGTTTCTTTTTGTTATTGAAATTTGAAAGCAAATTGGGCAAATTCAGCATTTCTTAAGCGACAAATAACTTTATCATAAAAAAATAAAATTTAGAAATATGGTGACTGGTAAGCCACAAACTAATATTCTAGAATTTGTTGATTTTTGAAAAATATTCTCTCTCATAAAATAAATTGCTTTAAAATGAGAAAAATAATTTCTCTTATGAAAGTAAGAAAAATAAATTACATTTTGTATTTCACATGAATTATATCGCTAACCCCTTTAAACACGTTTCATCTTCTCATCATCCCATTCTTGTAACCCCTATTCCACTTTTTTTTCATAAAAAATATTTTACCATGCGAACACACAAGAAGTTAGTTTACCATTGAATTTCGATACTAAATTATTTAGTATGCGCGTATTTAGACATGTCTCGTAAGACAAGTTACTGATCACTTTAATAATTAAACTTTAAAAAGCTCTTTTAATCAATGAACTAAAGCAGATGGAGAATAATGAACACAACTTTTTGCTTTTTTTACTTTTTGGACCCTCAAAAAAGATTAGAGTTTTGAAGTTTATACATTTATTAAAAACAAAAAGTTAAAAGTAAAGCCTCTCACATCATGCTTAATGAGGCAAAATATACTATCCTCCATCTTTTTTGCTCTAAGTGAAAAAAGTTGTTTGTTTCTTTCTTAACCAAGTAAGTTTTCTTTGTGTAATACAGCATAACGTAGCCACACGTGTTCATTACCATAAATAAAGAAAAAATATTGCGAATAAGCGCACACATATTAGTTAATTAGCTAATATAGTTATAATTTGAATTAGTTACAACTCATGGCAAGCATCTAGCTATAATTACAGTTTGAGTTTTGTATAATTCACGCGATTTATACAAATACTGTACGTGGTTATACAAAAGTTGTGCGCGAATCAAATTGTATAGCGAAATATACAAACATTGCGAATTGTACAACGAATTATATAAACGCTATACGAAAACTGTGAATTGTATAACAAATTATACAAACATATACAAGTGTTACACGAATTATGCAAACGTTATTATAACCATAGTTATGAAAGGTAATTATACAAATTATAGCTATATAGAGCACAACTAATATATTTTTGAGTAAAATTATATGAAATTCCTCTAAAATAAATTATTAGCTGCGTGATTTGTTGTTCCAAGATATTACTAGCAATAAATCTGATTCTCGTAATTTTTCTAAATTAATCTCAAATTATAGAACTAAAATTTCATGCTAAAACTTCAACTGAGTAATGGCTCAAACGGTTCATCTGGAAAGGTTGGTGAAAAAAAATGAAGTTGTTTATACCAATAATCGATTAGATTAACTATTTACTTTTAGTTAAATGGTTGGATAGACAATTACTTAGTCAATACTTCAAAACTTAAAACGATATGAGAAAAGTTAATAAGAGAATGCCCATTAAATAAAATTGTGAGTTAACCTGTACATGCAAATTATGTATACTATCCATCTAAAAGCTCGTAGATGACACGATCATATGAAATCATATTCCCAATAAGATTCGGAGCTTAAAGCAAACTTAATTATTATTTTATGATCAATTTTTTTATATAATCATTTTTTAAAATATCATCATATTTATGACTTATGAAATAAAAATATCAGTAATGTTATAATTTTTCACTGAAAAACATTTTATAAAGACAATAGATTCTATTAAAATACTTTTTTTTTCTGTGGTCTAACTGTTATCACTTGTAAAACCAAAAAAATATTAAACAATTTTAATTTTAAATAAATTAAAAAGTTAAAGTAAAACAAATAAAATTGATATCAAAGGGAGAGGGCCACTCTGCCTTTTCTTAAACAGCAGAAGTAAGTAAACCGTATTTTTTTTTAAAAAAAAGTAACCAGCTAAAAAGCACTTCCATTATTTTCTTACTTTTTTCTCTCCTTTTTCTGTCAATACAAAGTAAAGCGCAAAGTTTTGCCGGGGAAACTCAAAAATGGAGAAATCAAATTCCAATTCAAGTTCCACTTCCAACTCCAATCACCACCGGGATTTGCAGAAGCAGAACAGCCACATATCAATGTCGGACACTGACTCACAGGTCAGTCAAATGGACTCCTTCTACTCTCCGTTCCGTTCTGACTCGCCGTTGCCCTCCGATGACCCTATCCCCGATCACCGAGCCACAAAATCGCTCTCTTCCAAAGCTCTTGTTTCTGTGGACAATTACTACTCTCCGCTTCGAACTCTCCATAAACCATCCTGGGAGAATATAAGCTCACCTCCGACACCTACTCCGCCGTCGGAAGCCGTGAACAAGGATCGGAATTCTCCGCGGGTGCATTATAGTAGGCCGGTTAGGGAGGAAGTGACTACCGGAGTAACGAAAGTGGGACCAGCTCGTGGTGTTGACGTGGAAGGTGGAGAGGTGGGAGGGGAGACGCCCCAGAGGACAGGGCGTTCCAAGAGGGAATTGACGCTGACCAGGGCAGCGTTAGGGTTTAGAGTTTGTGAATTTGTTTTGTGCTTGATTTCCTTCTCGCTTATGGCATCTGATAAAACTGAAGGTTGGAGTGGTGACTCTTATGATCGATACAAAGAGTACAGGTTCGATTTTATTCCTTTATCTGCATACTGATCTCCGGTGTGTTTAGCTGAATTGAATTTAAGGCTTTGATTTAGACTTTAGGAAAATCAATTCTAGTTGCTGAAATTCTTCTGATTTCATTATTGATCACCCAATGAATCTTGCCAATTAACAAGAACTCCTAATGGCTATTTGATATTTACAGCTTTAATTCACGGACTTCAGGCTTCAGCTACTTTTTTTTAATTGTACCAGAAGTCCAATTTTGTTGTACGATGTATATATCGTTTTTATAGATCTCCTATTTATTAGTAGATGAAGTAAGAGGCAATAGCATTTTATTACTATGCATCACTAGTTATGAAACAGAAGAAAGTGATGTCCCTACAACTTTTCTACTACTTACTGGCGTTGCACATCCATTTCGATGTAGTGAGGCAGACCAGATTAAATACCTGCATGTCTCATTTGTTGTTTTTCTTTTCTCTTTTTTCAAACCAGAGGCACTGCACTGAATTGTGCTTCATCAGTATGACTATTGATAAGTTAGAGAGTCGGATTCGTGTCATGCAGTATTTTATGGAACCACTGTACTTTGTACTAGTTATTTGGAAATGGTTTATCTTGTCCTGTAACATACTAGTTGATTTTTCCGGTGATAACAACTAGTTGCATTCGCCATTCAGAGCAATTTATTCATTCGTAAATATCAATGCCTGTGGGGCTGATAGATTTTAATGGTAGACACAATTTATTTGTTTCTCTTTCTGCCAAAGAAAGTTAGACTAGTATAAAATTTGTGGACGATGCAAGAGAATTGTTGTTCTTCATTTCTTAAGTTGACATTGCTTGTTTGTCATATATTACTTATCTTCCTAGAACTACTTCCCATGGTTTTTGGTGATGTTAGACCTTTTTTATTAATGTCACAGGTATTGCGTTGCTGTTAATGCTATTGGATTTGCATATTCTGGACTTCAAGTGTTTGATCTAATTTATAATTTGGCAAGTCGAAAACATTTTCTCTCTCATCACACGCGTTATCATTTTGATTTCTCAATGGATCAGGCAAGTAATGCTTTTTGAACTTGTCTACCTGGTTAACACATATTTCTAGTTTTATTATTGTTTTTAAATTTCTTGGGTTGGATCTTTCTTTTCATACTGGTTGTATGCTACTAGAGGGGAGGTTGTAACTCAAACTCTACTAAAAGTGTTAAACTTCTTGTTTGGAGAAGTATGACATTCCTTGACTCTTTCAGATAGCCAAACTTTTAGGAGCATCTTAATCCAGTATATATTGTCCATGAAAGTTTTATCTGTGGTTTATGCTGAAGAAAAACTTCTGATATTAGGAGTTAGTAGATAAGATTCAGCTCTTGCTTCTGAACAAAAATTTTCAATATCTCATTTACACTTTTATACTTCCCTGTTTAGCGATGAAGACCATATGCGGTTATAATATGAGATAGGATGGCAGAGGGAGCCCACCAATATTTTTTTTTAGCATGACTGACATACTATGAATTTGAGTTGATTGTAGCGCTAATCCCTGATAAGAAACATTAGATATTTAATTACTGGCTCAATTTTCATATTTGTATCATAACCCGTATGTCACATGTGAAAGGTATTCCCCATCATACATGCTAGCTAACAAAATTACTCATTGTCTTGTTCCAAAAAGAAGAAATCTTGTTTTAGCATGTTTTGGTTTTAAGAGCAAATATTGTTTCTGAATAACTTTAGATTTAATGGAAAAACTGGCAAGCTATTTTCGTGGTATATGAAGAACGATAGAGATACATGTAGTAACCCTCCTATGAGCCTTAAGAATTGTTTTCTCCACTCAACCATGTTCACGAGTCTGCTTTGCACTGTTACTGTTGTTTTTATGTATAGTTTGCTCTTAATTTTTCACTTTTCCATGTACCTACGCAGATATTGGCATATCTGATTATGTCAGCATCTTCTTCGGCTGCAACTAGGGTATATGACTGGATATTAAATTGGGGAAAAGACGAGTTTACAGAGATGGCATCTGCATCTATTGGGGTGTCCTTCCTGGCTTTTATATCCTTTGCCTTTAGCTCTCTCATTTCTGGTTACAATCTCTGCAACCGAAATGCCTCATGATCGGAATGAGTTTGTATCTATTTATTCGTCGAGTATATTTGAGAATCACCACATAACATCTTCTTTCTAGCTTGAGAATCTGTACAGAATTAGCAAATGCATTCTACATAACTCTTTCTCCATATTACATATAAATAACTTGTGCAAATGCATTTAGTTGTGCTGTAAAATGTGAGGGAAATACTAAAACTAGATTTACAGTTAACGTTAGTATTTGTTTGGCAGAGAATGAGAAGCCTAGGATGCATTTGGACATCTAATATGAATGGACATCCAATTTTGCGATCATGATAAATGTGAAATTCCAAATCATGTTTTCAATTTTTTTTTTAAATGTAAAACTTGACTCGTGAGTTTATATTTTACATATATAAGAGAACAAGATCCATCAATTTAAATTTTGCTAAAAATGACTTATGCTCTTGTTTATACAATATGAAAAATTATATTAAAGAATAAATAGTTATTACTATGGTTGATGAGTGAAACTTTATAAAATAATGTTTATTTGAAAGTTTGTTTCACAAATTTTTTTTTTGTAAAAGGAATATGAAAATATGTGATTTACCAATGTAACAACACCTTATGATATTTTGATATTATGCAAACAAGGTTATATTAAAAATAGAGAAATTTTGAAAGTAGTCATATTGTGGGATTTTCATGTTTATGCAAAAAAATAATTACAATTTAAGAAATTTCAAATCATATATCTAAATAAAACTTTAATTTTATATTATAATTTTATATTGCATGTCTAAACATGTCCTAATAATGAAATAGCCAACCATATAAATTTAGTAACCCTTCCTCTACATGCTTCATGATTAGTTTAATAAATTAAAATGAATTAACTGATTGATTATTACTCCCCCCTCCCCCACCCCCACTCATGGAAATATCAACACAATTAAGGTATTTAATGACAATTTTAAGTGGTATTTTTCCTTCCAAATAGGGCTACACATAAGTCGATTTGATTTGATTTTGAAGTTATCGATTCTATTTATTGATTATAGCTTTGTGAATATGCTAAATCTTTATAGAACCACTAAGATATTAACTTATCGATAATTGGTTTATTGGTTATTGATCATTTTCAATTTAATTATTAAGATTCAACACAAATTTTTTTAATTAAAAATTACTTAGAAACACGGTGACAAACCAATGAACCCTACACATGAGTTGATGGATTATATTTTGGTCAAAAACAATGGAGTACTATTTATTACTCCCTCTATCTCATATTAATTGAATTTGTGAAACATATATTAAGAAAAGCATTCAAAGATGAAATTTACACCATACTTTCCACTATTGCCCTTTGTAAAATCATAAATATATAGTGTAATTTATCTCCTAAAAAATATAAAATTTCAATAAATGAAAAGCATAAATATGGAACATGTTTCAAACATTCTTTTTCAACTTTAAACAATTCAAATATTGAAAAGCGTCTCAAAAATTCAATTAATTTGAAACAAAAAGAAATAGAATAACTAAGAAAAATTCAATTTATTATTGAATTATTGATTAACTCATTAAAATTAATAATCTAGTGATAAAAAAAATTTAAATCATTATCAAAATTACTAAATCAATTATTCATAAATCAATAATATTTTTTTATCCAATAACAAATTTCGATTGGATTTTGAATTACCCCACATCCAAATAATTACCGCCGGCGGACGCCGTCAATTTGGTTTGTCCTTCAAAATTCCCTCCCTTGTGCCATCTCAATTCGTCGAAATGGCTCTGTATCGCCGCCTTTCTCAGACTCGCCATGTCTTCCGCCGGCACTCTATTGCCGCTCTGTATCCCTCCGGCAACCTAACAAACCCTAGCCCCACTGTTCTTCATTCTCCGTTAGTAGACCCCTCTCAATTTTCTTCTTCTAATGACGATCAAACCCCCAATTCTAAGAAATCATTAACAATTTACTCTCCGCGTTCTTCAACAATTGAACTTTCAGGGTTCCGGCAAGTTCTTCACTTTTCAACCTTAGCTAATTCGGAAGAGAAGAAAAAGAATGAGGAACAAAAGCCTTCTTGGATTGATACTTATTTGCCCCAAATAGTTAGACCTTATGCCCATCTTGCCCGACTTGATAAGCCTATTGGCACTTGGTTGCTCGCTTGGCCTTGCATGTGGTAACTCATTATCCTCTTTATCCTTGTGTTTGTGTGTGTGTTTTTTTCATCATTATACTTTTTGAGGATTTTATATCTAGGTCAATTGCTTTGGCTGCTCCACCAGGGAGCCTACCTGATGTGAAGATGATGACACTATTTGGTTGTGGGGCTTTGCTTTTGCGAGGTGCTGGATGTACGGTGAACGATCTTCTTGATCGAGATATTGATAATAAGGTGACTGGGCTTTCCGTTACACTTCTAGTAGGATTTTGTATAGTTGTTTTAGTTGAGCTACATACTTCTATATACCGATAGATGAAATTTTATATTGCTCTTCTTTTCCATTTTCTTGTTGGCCAAGTTATTGCTTCAAGTATTTGATTCCACAAAAAAGGGAACTTGCCAACTCATAATGCTTTATGGATATCTAGAATGTTTTGAGTTGGCGAGTGTTTTTCCATAGATATTGCCTAAGTAGGTAAAACTTGGACTTCAGAATGAGGACTTTGGTTACTGAATGAAGGCGATGCTTCATGCTACTTCCGTCAGCAGTGTCTTGCTCACGGATGAGAGATGGGATTAATGGAAGACAAAATACTTGTCTTTCCCTTCATATTATGGTATTTCATTGCAAAATGGTGCTGCTTTTATGTAGTTTGACTTGCTTCTTCTGGGATCTTTACTGCTCAATTGGGTAGTAATGTGATTTTTATGATGCCTTTCAAACTTAAAGTTGATAGCTCATGTCGGTTTTATTTTCTCACTCTTGTTATCATTCATAATCTTTTCTAAGTTTATAGTTAAATATGTCCTTGACTGCTGAAACTGATATGGTATATTGGTTGAATTCCTGATATCTCTTCTCACCCACGGTACAATCCTTCATACCAATCTCCCAAAAGATGGTTTACCTTTGAGATTTTGCATGACAAGTTAGTCTTTTATTTTGCTCGTTGGTGCATTTGAGAGCTTTCGTGCAGTGCAGGTGGAAAGAACAAGGTCTAGGCCAGTAGCTAGTGGTGTCTTGACACCACTTCAGGGGCTCACTTTTCTTGGGTTCCAATTGCTATTAGGTCTTGGGATTCTTTTGCAATTGAACAATTATAGGTTTGTCTTCTTTTCTTCTTAACATAATTTTGTTTTTTCTTCAAGTTCTCCCCCTGCAGAGAAAGGTTTTTTGCTTAGTGTTTTGATTGATTCATCCATTCTTGTTGATTAGCTGATCTAGAGAATGGCTATCTGTCCTCATTGAAGAAATTTATGTGATTTCCTTTCATCATCTGGTTTATAAATTGGTTAACGTAGTTTCCTTCATAAGCATGGAGTCAGAAAATGGTAATATGATACTTTATGGATCTGGTGATCATTATCTTGCTGGAAAGCCGTTCCGTTAATCACAATATTCATTTCGCCGAGCAAGTAAAAAAAAATGCTTATTGAAATTTAAAGAGTATTAATCATTTAAGTGTCTCTGATTATGTGGTAACCTATTCCCATCTTTAGAAGATGGATCAGTGCATCTATTGAAAAGACGTCCAACTACTATGACCAAATATAGTGAACACATAGAGTGGTGACATTTCTCATCTTTTCCACTTTGTTGTTTCACCATTCCCAAGACCTCCCACTTCCGACCTGAAAAAATTCAGTTCCTTATTAAATTCTCTTCAAACTTCACTTTTTCTTCAATCCATAATAAGGTGATATCACAGGTTTGTTCTGGTAAAACCCAGGTATGGGAAATGTAGTAATTTTCAAGAGTTACAGATATATGGGACTAAAGATATGGCGCTTTTGTTGGGATCCCCATTTGGATTACATATGGGACTAAAGACAGCATTTGTTGGAATCTGCAATTGAATTACATATGATTTGTCCCTTTGTCTGGTACTATGCTTGAATTTCACGGACAGTTTATTTTTTATTTACCAATATTTGGAGAACTAGAGGTTCATGAGTGTATTTGATTTTTCTTGCATTTCAATGAAAAAAAGTTTCTTTTTTTATCTGACATTTTTACATTATTAGTGATTCATCTCTATTTCTGCAGCCGCATTTTGGGCGCTTCGTCCCTGTTGCTGGTCTTCTCATACCCCCTCATGAAGAGGTTTACATTTTGGGTAATATATCCGAATCTTCATGCTGCATCTCTCAAATCAGTATATTTGTACTCTCTCCTGCTCTCCCTGCCCTCAACTCCAAAGGGTACAACCCTTCCCAGCTTTTGTGTATCTTTCTCCAACTGTTTGGTTAAGATGGGTGATGTCTATATCTGTTGGTGCAGCCTCAAGCCTTTCTTGGTTTAACTTTCAACTGGGGAGCTTTGTTAGGTTGGGCTGCAATTAAAGGAAGTATTGATCCTTCAGTTGTGCTTCCGCTATATGCATCGGGTGTGTTTTGGACGCTTGTGTATGACACAATATATGCACATCAGGTACATAGATCATTTGATATTAGCTTCCAGCTCTTATACTTTTTTGAGTTTGACACTTCCAGTTGAATAAATGCTAACACAAATATGAGATACTTATGATTTATGTGAAAGCAGCCTTGTTAATATTTTTGCAACTGTTCATCCAGGATAAAGAAGATGATCTCAAAGTGGGTGTCAAATCTACAGCCTTGAGATTTGGAGATTCCACAAAAGAATGGATTAGTGGATTTGGGTTAGCATGCATCAGCAGTCTTGCTATTTCCGGAGTTAATGCTGATATTGGTGACTATTTCCCCTCTCTAATTTATTTAGCTACAATGGTCTTGTGCCAATCATTTCTCTTGTTACTTATTTGCCATACTTCTTAGTTTAATTCTTTTTTCCTTTCTTTTTTGTCTGGAGCAGGATGGCCATACTATGCCTTTTTGACAGCTGCTTCTGGCCAATTGGCTTGGCAAATTTGGAATGTTGACCTTTCATCTCGTGCAGATTGCAATAGAAAGTAAGTAACAAATAGTAACCAGAGACGTGATTACATTTCATTTACTGAATGAATTAACACTTAACGGGCTTACCTACTACGAGCATGAATCACCTGACATATTGGCAATTGATTTAGTCATCATGGCAGTATTATAGCACCCAAAAAAACTGATAATGTTTGGTCGTCTAATCTCTTACTGTTTGAATTTATTGTTCTTTGTATGTAGATTTGTTTCCAACAAATGGTTTGGGGCGTTTATCTTTGGTGGGATTTTATTTGGGCGACTATTGTGACAATGGTATGCGGTAACAATGTGTTTTTTTTCTTTAACCTTTTTTTCATTGTGAATCTCAATTCCGTTGGTTGGCCAGTATTTGGAGTTCTTTCCCAAAGAAATATTCAGAGTTATATGATTAAGTCATTTGATTATAATTTCTACTGCAGATAAAGAACAAGTCTTACCAATTTAACTGGCAGGAGCAGGTAATTTATGTTTATTCTGTTTTTGGTTATATTAGAGCTTTTTGCCTTTTGGTTTGGTATTAGAATAGAGTAAATGGAGACGAATGATCGCATCTAATTGTCATCATTAGTAGAACAAAGAGGATGAAATAAAAGGAAGGTTATGTAACTCTATTACTAGTAGCACAAAGAGGGTGAAATAAAAGGTTACATGATGATGGTTTGATCATGTACACATATTACTCCAAGTGCCTTCTGTTTGTAGTTGTGACACTATAATGATTGGAAGCATTAAAGGGGGATGAGGTAAACCTAAAGTAACACCAGGAAAGTTGTGTCAAAACCACAATCTCATGAAATCTGTAGCAAAGAAAGTGTTACAACTAAAAGTAAAAAGATACTTCTACGCGATATTAACTAAGTGATACTTTTATGTGATATTAACAATGTTTCCCTGATGAAACAACATGTGTTGTAATTTTACTCCCTTTTTTTGGGATGTGTAGATCGAGTGATCTTTAGTTAGCGCATGTCAAACTAACTGGATTCGTAATAGATACTATGATTACCCAGACTGGCCTCCCCCAACCACCACCACCATAATGCTCTATTTCATTTGTTAATGCTCTATTGTCTTGCTAGGAAGTTTTGGGACTCTAGTTTTTCTTTGACCTTTTTACTCCCCCCACCCCTCCCCTTCATCTTAATGAATTGTGTTCCCATGCTCATGTTGTGCATAGGCACTTTTGGGAAGTTTCCCCTAGTGCCTAATCTCAAATTCCGTTATTCTTTAACTAGTGTACGATGAGCTCAATGTTGGAGCTTGCAACAAATTTCAAGCGGGGTGACAAAATAATTTGTTCCTTGCAGCATCCAAAGTTGTATGGGGGTTGTACGAGAAGCATGTGCAGGATTCGTGACCGATCTTATTTGTTTGGAGATATGGTAAAAGTTTTCCCCTTCTCTATGGAACAGTAAACTTGGCGTCTCTAAGAAATCTCTAATATCAACTTGCATTTGTTGTAGCTTCCCATTGCCCCTTCTTCAGGTTTTTTTTATTTTATTTTTTTGCTGAAATGCTTACTGTAGACTCTTGCCCCCTCGGCGTTCGTGCTTTGAAGATGTATCATTTACTTGTAATGTATATTTTCTAAATTGTTGTTGTTTACTAATAATATTTGAAATTGGAACCAGGAAGAGTTCTACAACTGTATAAATGTCATTCCAACGGTATTGGGCTTTTAACATGTAACTGCCCTCATAATTTCAACATAATGCGATGATTAAATCAGCTTTAATGTTGGAGATAATTTCAAATATATATGATAAACTATACAATGTAGATTAATTATACATGTACATTATGTTACATCCAAAAATTGAAAAAGCTTGACTATACTAGTTATATATGCTTATATAGCGAATGGTTATTTTTTTGGTAAATATTTTGACGAATGACTATGCACTGCAATTGTCCCTTAATGAATGTTATCCCATGATAGGGCCTAAATAAGGCTAGGGTACATTACGGTATATCAGTTAAAATTATTATCTTAAGAGCAAATAATAACATAAGTGGGGTCTGAAGAGAAAGAAAAATGTATGGTGAATTTTACCACTATCTCATTGAGATAGAAAAGGAGGGCAGATAAATAATTTAAGCTAGTAATATAAAAGATGTAGGAGGACAGAATAAATGTGGAATGTTGCTCACGAAACTTTCATTAGAATTGGTTTCTTTTAAAAAAAAAAAAATTAAGCTACTTGTCTTCCTTGGGAAAAAAATTAGAAGTTTGGATCAACTGAACATAAAAAATCGAAAAACATTTCCTCCTCAGCGAACACAACTCAAATTAGCCAAATTTTAGGATTTATTTAAATTATTAGATTCATTGTTGTAGTAGTTGGCTTTGTCATCATAATGCGATTACTCATTATTAATCACATATTGGGTACTACGCATACGTACATATCTGCAATTGCAAGTTATTAAGGTTCCATCTATTTATGCCAGCTCTAAATCCTCACAAATCATTCCATAATACAGAAAAAAAGGTACTTGTCTATATTTGAATTTATTACATATCGCATTAATGCGTGAAAAACTAGATTTATGGCAAATGCATTGCCTGTGTATTTCTTATTGGATTGAATTTGAACAGGTTAAAATAAATAGAATTAATAGTTGAATATTACTGCTCAATCAGAAAAATTTTAGACGAGTTTAATTTCATGGCGTAGTGCATGAATAATTCCGTCCAAAAATTAATCAATTGGTTGGACAGGGATAAACAAAATATCATAGCTCTAACTCTTATAAAACCTCATTTAATCCCAATGTTTTGGAGTGAAGTTTACAAGAAATTAAGAATAACCTGAAAGGAAAACAAGATAATTAAGGATCCGATATTTGTATGAACATATATATAACAAACACACATGTGATGTCCATCGTCACCCATGTTACTTCATTTATTTGAGCTCTACGTGTCAACAACATTAATTATTCTCATACCAAACAACAAAGTCAATATAATTAATCATCTTTTTAGCTTACTAATTTGCCCAATCTTGTTGGTATTAAACCAACTTGTTAAAGCCTAAACCTATGTCAAGTCATTATCATCTACCAATTATTTCAACTTAATTACTTTCTAAGTTTATCTCCTTAATTATGATATGTCCTTATTCATAGACCTTTAGTGAGCAAGAATAGCTTGGTGGTTTAGAATATAATACACGTTAAGAGGATAATTACAGACAACTTTGAAATAATTTTTTGGATTTGCAGAAAAAAGATGTGAAATTTGATGTCTATGAAGCATATATTAAGGATGAATTAATACTTGAAAAAGAAAACTTAAATCTAGAAAAAGATTAGCTTTCTCAAAATTTTGTTAGTATTATTGCGTGGCTCTCATTTATTTCTGTTTTTTTGAGAGTATTAGCAAAGGGAAACCTTAGAGCATAAAACTATCTTCTGATCGATAAGTTTTAAGTTTTAGTTATGAAAATAACAACTGATATTTTTATTGAGATAACTTATCTAATTATACTCTCATAATTTTTAATAAATTATGTAAAAATACGAAATATTTTATCCATTGAATCACTTTATTTATTGAGTGGATCTCATGGTTTTGCTTCACCTATTCAAAGAGTAGTCTAGTTGTCTTTAATTAACTGCTGAAAAGTTATAATCTTCCCCTTCATATTATATATATTTTAAAAGAAAAACTTAAATTTAAATGTGTAAATTCACAGTTGAGGTATCATATGCGATGATAATAGGATGCACCTTTCTAGATGACGATAGAAATTTAAATTTTATATATATCTTATTTTTCTTAATTCTAAGATTGGGTAATATCTTTTTCAAGTGATTATTGGTAACACTTTTGATATTTTAATTAATATATTTTTTTTCTCTAATCATTCAAAAAAAATTTCTTTAATCATTCAAATTTTTTCTTTAATTTTTTATATAACTAAATCAAATATGTATATTAAAACTATTGATACTCAAATTGGCATCAATATATTATACCTCCAACATGATATATATATATATATATATATATCACTATTTGAATAAATAAGAATTCATCTTGGAGGTTTTATTTCAAATGTTTAACAAGTTCAAGGGAAG
>JAABOM020000075.1:25713962-25733530 GCA_011800125.2 Solanum clarkiae
TAAAATATGAAAATTGTTTAAAAATTGTTAAAAATATAAATAAGGTCCCCGTAAAATAATTTGACACCGTGGAGGATAAAAATTGGGTGTCAACATTCAATATTTACGAAGGGATAAAATAATAATTTATTATAGTCTTATTGGGTTATCGGTTTACCCAATAACCCAATAGAAAAAATTGATATCGAACTAATAACTCAATAATTTTTTTTCTAAAAATCATTAAAAATCCGATAACATAATAACCTAATAACAATAAACTAATAACATTTTTACATTTATGAAGTAACATTTGGAGTTGAATTATTTTTACATGTATGATCGAAATGTCTTACATAAAGAATAAATATAAAGCAGAGTCATTTCTATTTAATGGTTTAAGAGCATATTTTGCTCTTTTTACGTTTAAAAAGTCGCCATTTCTTAACAACATGTTGTAGAGATAATATTGTCACGCAACGGAGGGAATATTACAGACGAGGTAACGACAAAGAGGGTAATGAAGACTTACAAACGGAGGGAAAATTGCGTGGATTTATTTTGTCATTTGAGAGGGAGAGGGATGGTATAATGAGAAAAGTGAAGGGCAAAATAGTGAAAAAGAATATTAGCGGTCACAATCAGAAGAACCCGAAATGTCTCCTCTGAAGTGGATCTTCCCACGTTATGAATGTTGCTACTCTTGTGTTGTAGTATTGCCCACTGCTTTTGCTTTCTCAATACAGAGATTTTAGCGAGTGAGAGAGAGATCGCCGCCCACGTCCACCGCCGTCTCCGCCGTTAATCTTCGCCGCTCTCTTCCGCTCAGCACCAACCTCCAACTCTCTCGACTCATCATCACTCTCTTCCGGCTTCCTGCTCAACTCACTTCCCAAAAGACACAAAATCAAGCTCATTTTGGACGCTTCAAACTGTTGTACTTTTCGCTAATATACTTGGAAGCTCTACTTTCGAGCTTTTCTTCGAAGTAGGACTCTTAAGTTTACTGTTCCTGTCAATTTCAATCTCAACAAATGCACCATTAGTTTTTGAAAGCGAGGGAAAAAAATCTAGCTGGTTGATTCCTAATTCAAAAATTCCGACATAGACTAAAAATGTAACTCTATTCTTTGGAATGTAGCTTATTTTTTAATTTATTTTTACAATTTAGGAGAATCTGTAGCGGCGGTTGAGTATTTTATATACTAGAAGTTTTTATTTTTTGGTTTGGTGCGGAGAACTTGATGATTTACTATGAAGAATTTCAATTGGTTTAAGCAAATAGCGAATAATGGGAAATTAGAGAGGCGACTTTCATTGGGAGAGTACAAACGAGCAGCGTCATGGTCCAAGTATATAGTATCATCAGGGGCGGCCATAAAGGGAGAAGGAGAAGAGGAATGGAGCGCCGATATGTCGCAGCTGTATATTGGGAACAAATTTGCTTCTGGAAGGCATAGTAGGATTTACAGGGGAATTTACAAGCATAGGGATGTGGCTATTAAGCTCATAAGCCAACCTGAAGAAGATGGAGACTTGGCTACTTTTCTCGAGAAGCAGTTTACCTCTGAGGTTGCATTGTTGCTTCGATTAAAGCATCCGAATATCATCACTGTAAGTATGGTTTCTTATTTTTTTCTGTTGTTTTCTCATTGATCTATGTTTTCCTAATTTAAATTTGAACTGCGAAGATCAAGAAAGTTATGCTATAAAGGAGCTTACCTTGTCTGCAAATTCATAATCTGACTGCTAAGAGTAATAATAAATCCATGTTGTTCCTAAGAGGGCTTTCTTCAGCTTTCTGGTTTTAATGAGATCTCAAGACGTCATAAAACCGTTCATTGTGTAACTGCATTTGAGTTGTAGTCTTAGGGAGTTGTTCACCCTATTGCGCTCCCTGACGAACCATGGCATGAAAGGGGTCAGAGCTGAAGGAGTTGGCTCTGACCACCATCGTGGAAAAATCTTGGAGGTGAATGAGGAATGGAAGCTGGAAGAGGTGAATTAGGAATGGAGCCGTGACAGGTCCATATGTCTGTTTACATAGATATAGTTTTATTTTATGTAGGTGACGATTGTTTGTCCTTTTAATTGAGGAAATTTATTTTTGCAGAACCATACACGAAAATAGGAAAGAAAAGAACATATATTTCCTTGTGATATTATCTTTTATTAGAAGGCAAACGATTCCATATTGGCTTCTTCATACATGTTTTCTTAAGTAGCCACAATACCATATTGGAATTTGGCATAATATGATGCAAGCATTTATCACGTTTTTTGTTTAAGAAAAGCACCAAGTACATGACTATCCATAAACTGATCAAGCTACTGTCACTTTGAAATGTATGTTATTCCTAATTGCCTCATATCCGCAACCTAACTTATGTTGCTGAGATCCTCCAAAGCTGCCACACGAGTCAGATCCTCCAAAAAATAAATAATTTCCTGAGGATCCGGCACATAATTGACGTTTCTTCGAAGAATCCAAGTGACATAGAACCTAATACATTTGCCTATTACAGTACATCAAACTTGAAATCTACTAGTCAGCTCCCTCATCCTTGATTTGTAAAGAGATATGATTGTGCCGGCCACAGGAATTTCATGTTGAGAGTATCATCTTTGAAACATATCCCTCAGAATTTCTTAACATACTGTTGATTGGGGATTTTGTTGACATATTTTGATTAATCATAACTACTTATTGGTAAATAATTATCATCTGAAAACATGTCTTTCGATGTTATTTTAAATTGCCACTGGTTTTGACTTGTTCCATTTCTTTTGGCTCTCAAATGCAGTTTATTGCAGCATGTAAGAAACCACCAGTGTTTTGCATTATCACAGAGTACGTACCTGGAGGCTCCCTGAGAAAGTACCTCCATCAGCAGGAGCCGTACTCTGTCCCTCTCAATCTAATTCTGAAATTGGCCCTTGACATTGCACATGGAATGCAGTATCTTCATGCCGAAGGGATACTTCACAGAGATCTGAAGTCCGAAAATCTACTCCTTGATCAGGATATGTGTGTGAAAGTTGCAGATTTCGGGATATCATGTTTAGAATCTCAATGTGGTAGTGCAAAGGGGTTCACCGGTACGTACCGGTGGATGGCACCAGAAATGATCAAGGAAAAGAACCACACAAAGAAAGTAGATGTCTATAGTTTTGGTATTGTCCTATGGGAACTTTTGACTGCGTTGACACCATTTGATGACATGACCCCCGAGCAGGCGGCATTTGCAGTCTGCCAGAAGGTATATTCTCTGTTAACGCTTGCATAGTGCTTTTTGTCAAGATGAAATGCCTGCTGTTTCATACGTCACTGGATCTGAATTTATTCCACTAAATCCTCTGAATCTCTATCTGTTTGACGTTCTCATTCAAATATCATTTTATGTTACATATGTTATTCCTGTTCCGTGGTTATGGTTTTCCTTAATGATAAATGGGATGAGGAAGCTACAGCGACGTTGTTTAAATTCCCTTTAGATATATACTGAGGTTACCATGAGACTCACAGCTGTAAGTTAATGTTCTTTGGCTTGCAAAATGAATCAAGAAGGACAACTAAGCGACAAAAAGAAGAGATATTGCTGAATTGCATGCAGTTATTATTGCATATTGAAACAAACAACAACAACAACATACCCATTGGGATCCCACAAGTGGGTCTGGGGTGGATAAAATGTACGCAGACCTTACCACTACTTCATAGAGATAGAGATGCTATTTCTGGAAAACCCTGGTCTCAAAAAATCAAGCCCCATAAGCAGGAGAAAATTTTATGTTTATGCTGTGTCATCCGTTGAACTGCTTACCAAAATTGAAATAACCTTTAAAATGCTTATGAAAATTCTTATTGGAGTGAAATATCTGAGCGTGCACATTTGGTCCACCTTGTTATTATGTTTTAAAGTTCTCTCTCATATCTGAGATCTGTCTCTATTCAAATCTTCTGTCAATCTCTAAATGTGTTTCTCTTCAATAGCTAATGGGATCACCCCATCCATTTTCCTTCTTATGTTGGTATCATCTTGAGTTTTTTCCAGAAAGATTAATTTAGCTGTAAAACTTGCATAAAGTTTCCAACAAGTGAATAGCATTTAGATTTGGTGAGCCTCTTGATTCCTTTGTTCGCCTAAACTGGCTTAGTTGCACTATGTGAATGTTCTCTATCTTCTCTTTTGTTTTTTTCGCTCTCATCTTTTTGATCATCAAAATATTTCTAGATATTGTGAGAAAAATCAATGTAGTCTGCTTTAACATCACTCCTTTGGAAAACTTGTTGCAAAACCTACTATGTTTTACTATTGGCCACTCTTCTAACTGGCAGAAGTTTCCATTCATTCATACCTATAAGAACAATGAGGTCCATGATTGTTGTCTTTCGGAAAGAGATATAAGAGAGTTGTACTTGAGGATCCAGAAGAAGTATGAATTTCTAAGACCAATCTAGAAGTAAAGTCATTTAGCCTGCAGTGGAGGATAAGATAAAGTTTGTTCTGCCTGACTGCCTGTATTCTGTTTCGCCTGCCAATCTATCATAGTCATTGGGTATTAGGTTCGTAAGTGAACTTGAGGTGTGAGGCGTAATGTTCTAAACATTGCTGCTGCTGTTTAATGCATTCTAGTAATAAAGTTGCAACCGCATTAAGTGACTATCTCGGTCGTCGGTCTCTGGGTATTTCTTTTACCTTTAAGCTCAAACATGTTGCCTTATAGTCAGTGTTTATTTAAAATGCGTGGGGCTATATATTGATCTTTCAAACGCCCGGCTCTCCTCCCTTTAAGATCTGTTGCTTCCCTTTTTTGCTGTTAAATCTTTTCTTTTTTAGATATTTGTTCACTTTGATTCTTTTGCAATTTATGATTCACAATTTTAAAAATGTTCTGTTATCTTTTAACTGTCCAATTCATACGACATCTGCTCTTCTTCCTCCTCTGGGTTTTCTCATGCACATTGAAAGTTCATATTGTGATCTTTGCTTTGCTGGTTGATGGTGATTCAGTTTTATTCCTTTGTTTGACTTCCAGATTATTGTTTCAAGTTTCAACTAAGTTTTACGGCCATTTATAAACCTTCTGTACGAATATTGTATTTATAGTGTAGAAAGTTGCTTCTCTCATATTAACTGGAATTTTGCAGAAAGCAAGACCACCAATACCTGCTACGTGTCCAGCAGCAGTTCGGAAACTCATTAAACGGTGCTGGGCAAACAATCCTCACAAGAGGCCACATTTCGAGGAGATTGTAACTATTCTTGAAAGTTATGCGGAGGCCCTTGAGCAGGATCCTGATTTTTTCCAATCCTACCAGCCCCCTCAGAATTTCACCTTGTCGCTATGCTTGCCTAACTGCAACGGATCAGCTTCTGCTGAGGCATAGGAAATTCCAGAATATGTATCTTATCATGTTATCCTGGGTGACCAAAATTATCCCCAGGACCCCAATGTGAAGTGTGTTATAATATTTTTTAAGTTCTCACTTCTCAGTAGCTGTGTTTTTGTTGTAAACTAAGTTACTAAGCCAGTGTTTGAATTTATTTTTGCTTGAAATTTGGATCAGGATTTGACAAGAAGAATCCTGTTTGTAATAGGAAAGCTTAATTGCATTTCAACTTCTGTTCCTCTTTTTTTTTTTTTCTAATGCTGTGATAATTTACAGTAAATCTATCGTCATTCCTGCTATTTGACGTTAATGTGGTGCAGTCAATTTTAAGTTTCGGTTCGCATATATTTTATCTTTTTCAAATTTAAAGTTATTTCAGTTCAAAGTCTTGTATGTTTGGTTCCTGATATCATTTGCTGGAGGAATATTTTTCATATTACAGTCACAATAGTTACTAATTACTTGGGTATAGTTAATGAGAAAATGATTTTATAAATTATCATTTCGTTATTTCGTTTGGATCATACAGTTTTGCTATAACTTCAAATAAAAATTAATTATGCTTACAATTTATTTCTAAGTAGTTTCTGATGCTTACAACTTTGACAAATCTGTTGTGTAAATGCTGCCAATGTGTAGTAATTGCAAAAAACTTGAATGTATAGAATGAGAAAAAATCCCAACAAGGACAGTTTGGCCGAGTGGTCTAAGGCGCCAGATTTAGGCTCTGGTCCGAAAGGGCGTGGGTTCAAATCCCACAGCTGTCATATCCAATATTTTTTTATTTTTCATTTTCCAGTTCCCTTTGTGGCCTTTGACAATAATTTGTTGTATTAAGTGATACAAGATGATGTGATTAATTATAATACATACCATACATTCATTAATTTGATACAAATATTTATTGATTTGGTGCAAATATAAGATGCAAGATTTTTTTTTCTTTTGCTATTATGTCCATGAATTATCAAACTAGTCATTCTTTTATGTGTGGGTAGATGTTGCTGGGTAGGACCAATAGTAGTAGCAATACATTGTATGGACAGAGTAAGATATAAATATTCTGATTCGAGCAAAAGCCTAAACGGATGAGGAAAGAATGTATTAATAATTTCGAAGTTTAGGAAAAAGATCAATTGTTTATCACAATTTTACACAAAATGCACTTCTAGTATTCAATTCATTTATGTACTCTCTTTTTACTGTACTTATATTTATTTTAATTGATATTTAAATTATTGTTAAATGTAATAATCAAGAAATTTTATTTTATATAACGAATAATTTGATATGCTCACTTTATTATATTATTTTATATTTATCGTTTACATTGCTTCTTTTTTTATAATTTATAACTCTACTCCGTATTTAATTTTCTTTTTAGATTATTCTTTTAGATTATTGATGGATTCATTATATAATAATTACAATAATATAATATATTCTAACATTAAATATATTCATCAAAATAATATAATACATTATGAAACGAAAACGTTCACGACTGCAGGTGAGCCGGCCTTATCCTTACAGCCCAACTCGATTGCAGTTTAGAGTGACGGGGCATAATAATGGATTATACTCTACTCTAATTACCAATCCAACTTAATTACACTGATTATCATTTGTTTATTTTGGGTTTTTCTAATTGTTTTTCTTAACAAACAAAAGAAAATCATTCGTCACCTATAAATCAATTTGGAATATATAATATTATAATCTCAAACTTTTAGACTGACTAATAAATTTGGAGCGTGTCCAGCAAACCCTATATGGATATATGTTGATCTCAATCTGTCTAAATTTGAACGATAAGGTAAATTATATTTTCATAGTTCAGTTTATATATATGTGAGAATAGCTCTTTGTGATTCGGTCCTTATTGAATTTTAGGCACAGCAAAAGCCTTGATTCACATGATTAGTGCCTTTTAAATTTATGCATGCTATAAAATTTGATTTTTTAAGTGATCTAATAGTGTATTTTCTTTTATACTTTTAAAGTATATAAATACGTATGTGTGGGTGAGTGAATGAATGCATGTTGGAATAATTTGAGTAATTTACTCCAGATTACTTTAAGTAACAACAACATCATTACCCCAATGCCTCAAAGGCTCCCGCCCATTGCGGGGTAAGAGGAGGTCGGATGTACACAGTCTGACCCCTAGTAACATCTTTTAGATTACTTTAACAAGCTGCATAATGAAAAATTAATAGTCTTTTTCAAGAATTAACCATATTGTAGTAATCGTTGAATTGTGCGACCCTTTATAAATATGAATACGTATCATGAATTAATAAGTTTCACGCTAACTTTCATCTCACCCTGTTTCTTATGTCAAAATTTAATGATTAAATGGAGACATGTACCAAATACATTTGCTTAAAAAATTACACTTATTTCCTTACTATTCCATCTACCTTAAAATATATCTTCAAAACTTTTGACTTTAAAGTTGAAATACATGCAAAAAATTAGAAACATCACAATAGCTACATAGTATTCCTTGATTTGACCTCTGAAAATTAGTTTAAATTGTAGGACCTTATGAAAACGTGTAAATGAACATTGTTCATGCAATAATATTAGATATTTTCTAACGTATCAAAATGAAAAGATGTCATATCCCAATCAAATAATATTTTATAAATAAAATATTTCAAAATGGTAAGATTGATGATGTTATAATGATAGGATCATATAAAATTATATAAAATTAAAAAGAGACCAAACTAAATTTTTTAAAAAGTATAAATAATACGAATTATAGATAAAATACGAGAAAATCATTTGAAAATAAGATGTACTATTAATTGATCAATAACTTTTTGAGTTTTGAGCACCATTAATGGAACATATAGGAAAACAAACCTTTCTTATTGAACTTTACTTAATCATATAACCTCTTATCATTATTAGTTAATTCCCACTAGATTGGGGAATCGTGCTTTTTGATTAATTATATAAATTAATGTAATAGATTAGATGGAAAGTACAAATTATCATAGGATGCCTATCAGTCCAACTCGTGCACAGCTAATTAAACTCACTAACCAACATTATCATGGCATTTTAAATTAAATCGGTTTTAGCAATAATTATATATAACAGCGAAGCTTTAAACCTTTAATATTATAGAGTATATTTTAATTACATAAATTATGCCTCACTTTTTATATACTAATAATTATTGGTCCCCGTGGGGTGTTAATTAATTTCATCAACTCTTGAGGAATAATATATTCACTCAGTCCTATTTTAATTGTCAGATATATTAAAAATAATTGTCCAAAAATAATTGTCAATTTAGATAATCAAGAAATATTTTTTTTTTAACTTTGTCTGTAGCATTAACTATTTTAGAATTAAGAGACATATATATAAATAGAAGTTTATCTTTACTTGTTTACTATACTAAAGATGTCCAACAATACTCTCTCTGTCCATCTTTACTTGACCCGTATACTATTTTGGGATGTCTAACAATACTTGTCTACTTTATGAAATCAAGAGATAATTTTACACTTACTTTCTAATTTACCCTTATCATTAGTTATAGTCATTTCTCTATTACATTTTTCAAGACATAGTATTTATTACTCCCTCCGTCCAAGTCAAAGGGTGCCATATAAAATGGGATGGAGGGAGTATATTCAAAGGGTACTTTTGGTAAAATTACCCCGTTATTTACTACTTTTTAATCGCTATACCGAGTCAATAGGTGCCAAACAAAGTTGGATGGAGGGAGTATTTTCTACTATATGAAATCAAATGATAATTTTACACTTACTTCATAATTTATCTTTATCATTAACTATAGTTATTTCTCTAGTACATTTTTCAAAATGTTGTATTTAATATATTCAAAGGGAAGATTTGGTAAAATTATCCCTATTATTTACTGTTTCTTAATCCATGTGCCAAGTGACCCAAGTCAATAGTGGACGAGCAAATATGGATAGGGGGAGTATTTATAAGGATATATTAGTCAAACAATACTTTTAATTAATTTTTTCTTAATGATTATGTCAAATCTTATGATGACAACTAAAATAAGATAGACCGAATAGTAATATGCTTTTCTTTAATGTTTTCACGAGACACGATTGTGTACTTGTACTGCACAATGTTAATTAGATGTTGGCTTTCATGTGAGATATACTATTTTGTTCAATTAAATGCCTATGATAATTAAGAACAAAAAGTCACAAGTAGAAAGTGAAAAATAATCCAAAGTCTGGTACTTTATATAAGTTGTTCTATAGAGCTGAAATGTGGAACAAAGAATAATATTTCTGGTTAACAAAGCAACATTATATAGATCAGTACATTTAATGTAAAGTTTGTAATGATCACTCTTATTATTAATTATAACTCTCATTTATGCTATCATTAGAAATAGTACTATACATTGAGTGCCCATTTTAACATTTTTCCCGCTCTTTTAACTAAAGAGTACTATTCTAATTAATATCAGAATTAGAATTTTCACTAAGATTTTAAAAGTAAACATTCAACTTCTACTATATGGATAAGTAATATAATTTTTCATCAATGAAGATTCGAATAAACCTCTTGACCCTATCTAACTCTGTCCCTGCCCTCGATTTTTTAAAAGTTTTAAAAAAAGAAGTTGAATTAGAGGGGAAGCTTGGGGAGACACAGTTGCTTCATAACCACCGAAGGTTAACAGGTCAAGATGGACATGCAAATGTAAGACAAACTTAGAATTTACTTCAAAGCTATTTTATCGTGACATGCAACATTTTAACTCAAAAATGTAAAAAATAAATAAATAAAAAATGGCAAGTAGTTCTTCAGCCCATGAAATTACTTGTTTACCCTTTGAAAGTGTGACATATAAAGGTGTATCACTATCACATTATTATTAATTTTGGACACTAATTCCAACGCAAAACGCTAGCATGTATCAACTATCTGGATTGGATCATATACTAGTCTATACATGAACCTTTTTAGGTCTAATTTTATCAAGTTAATTCTTAAGTATTTATGCAAATCTATCACCCGTTCATATTAATGATTTCAAAAAATACATATTTGCAGAATATAGATAATAATATCTAATAATCTTAATATAAATATATTTTTGAATTTTTCATCTAAATTATATTGTTTACCGTGTGCTTCATTATAATATAACATAGTACTAAAGGTGAATTCGAGAAAAAAAAGTTTCTGGATATTACATTTAATCAAAAACAACTTTTCGTCATTCTTTAATACTTGAGGGGTTAAATCGTCCAATTGCATCAGCATTTATTTTTGGATGGACACGTGGCAAATACCAGATAAACCACGGACTAAAATAAAGTAGGAAAATAGAGCAGGCCAAAATTTGGGGAGAAGTCGCATTCTTTTTTTTTTTCCTCTGACATTCCACCTCTGCAACTTTAAGTAACCGTAAATTAATATTTCTTCCGTTTCTATTTATATATCATATTTAATAAAATAATAACAACAACAACATACCCAGTATAATCTCACAAGTGGGGTCTGGGGAGGTTAAATTGTACGCAGACCTTACCGCTACTTCATAGAAGTAAAGAGGCTGTTTCCTATAACCCTCAGCTCAAAACCCATACGCAGAAGTACCTAGATATGACCAAAAGAAAATTAATTGACAGAGAGGTGGCAGTAACATAACATAACATAACATAAACATCACATAAACATAACATAAACATAACGTAACATAACAAAATAACACATATTAGCCAGGTAATGAAAAGAAAAGGAAATAGTAACAGTAAGATAATATAAAATACTATTACTAGGAAGGATATTTAATAAAATATATTTTCTAATTTAAAGAATAAGAGAGTAGGAGTCCTTTATTATGTTTATTAAATTATTCTTGTTAAATTTAGTTATTTTTTAGGTAAATGCAATATCCTACTTGCATATTTTTAATTCCATCTATATCCTCACTCTTTTGGTCGGCTTCTCCGTATTATTAGTATAACTTGTAGTATCTTTAATATTACTATTCCTTTTTCCCTTCATTATTTATGTCTTATCCAGGTATGTCTGCTTTTGGGTTTTGAGCTGAGGGTTTAGGAAACAGCCTCTCAACTTCTTCTGAGATAGCGATAAGGTTTACGTACAATCCATCCTTTCTAGACCCCACTTGTGAGATTTTACTGGGTATGTTGTTGTTTATGTCCTCACTCTTTTTCTTTTATCTCAAAAATTCTGTCTTTTTCTATCCTGTTCATCAAACACTGTGATGGCAGACCCAGATAGACCCACCAATTAAGATTTAGATTTTTTTTATTTTTTTCCTTTTACACTTTGAATTTTCTGTCTATATAACTTTCTGAGCACCATTTTATCTTTACTGCTAATGGGTTCTTTCTAATAAGGTACGGCTCTTTCTTTTATTCTTCTAACACTCACTCAACTCTCTGTTGGGTCGTTGCTTTTTAGATGATTTGTTTTAGTACATACTTGATTCTTGCTGTGGCAGTATGCTATGATCTGTTTAAAAGATTCAATTGTTTTTGTCCATGTATGGACAAGGTTGAAAGAAAAGGTCAACTTGTATGTGGCATATTATAGAACATGATGTATTTTGATGGATCTGTTTTGCAGTTGACCTAAAAAGAGTTTGTATTTGCAGGTAATTTATTTAATTTATTGGTGGTGCTTGCTTGTTTGTTTGTTTGTTTTTTTTTGGGAGATGCCTGGAGTTGTTATGGATGAAATCCATGAAGTAGGAGAGATTAAAGAATTGAAGGAAAATGGAAATTCTACACCAGGTAAAGAAGAGAATGAGTCCTCTAAGGAGGGGGATTTAGCTCCTCGAAATGGGGGTGTGGAGCATGTAGGTGATGGGGTGGTTGAGCCTTCCATTGAGGAACTTTATGAGAATGTGTGTGAGATGCAGAGCTCTGATCAATCTCCATCCAGGGCTAGTTATGGATCAGATGGGGATGAGTCCAGGATTGACTCCGAGTTACGCCATCTTGTGGGAGGTGAAATGAGGGAAGTGGAGATAATTGAGGAGGAGGAGGAGGTGCAGAAGCCGCGGACTGAAGACTCTCCTAGTGATTCTGGCTCTAAGAAGGAAACTTCTGATGATGTGAAGTTGGATAATTCCCCTTCGTCTAGTACGAAGGATCCTTCTTCAGGGCAACCCAAGACACCCTCTCAGTTGGAGTTGGAATCAGAAACTTCAGCAAAATCAAATCCAAAGGGTAGGAGAGCCTCCCTTGATAAGAAAAATGGAAATAATACTAAGAAGGCAGTTGTGGGAGGTGTCGCGAGGAGTAGGCAGAAGAGTTCGCCTGCTTCAGGATCAAAATTGAAGAATGGAACTGAGGATTCATCTGATTCAGGTTTAGACAACCCTGACCTTGGTCCCTTCCTGCTTAAGCAAGCAAGAGATCTGATATCTTCTGGGGATAATTCTCATAAAGCTCTTGAATTGGCACATCGAGCAGCAAAATCATTTGAGAAATGTGCCAATGGAAAGCCAAGTTTGGATGTGGTCATGTGTCTGCATGTAACTGCTGCAATATACTGTAATTTGGGCCAATATGATGATGCCATTCCACTGATAGAGCACTCGTTAGAAATTCCAGTGGTTGAAGAAGGACAAGAACATGCCCTTGCCAAATTTGCTGGTTATATGCAATTGGGTGATACTTATGCAATGTTGGGTCAACTTGAGAACTCGATTGCTTCTTATACCACCGGTCTGGAAATCCAAAGACAAGTGTTGGGAGATAGTGATCCCAGAGTTGGTGAGACTTGTCGATATCTTGCTGAGGCTCATGTTCAGGCTTTGCAGTTTGATGAAGCGGAGAAGCTTTGTCAGATGGCTCTTGACATACATAAAGAGAACGGTTCACCACCTTCACTAGAGGAAGCGGCAGACAGGAGGCTGATGGGACTAATTTGTGAGTCAAAGGGAGACCATGAGGCTGCTCTCGAACATCTTGTTCTGGCCAGCATGGCAATGGTAGCCAATGGGCAGGAATCTGAGGTGGCATCTGTTGATTGTAGCATTGGAGACACATATTTGTCTCTGAACAGGTATGATGAAGCCATTTTCGCTTACCAAAAGGCACTCACAGCTCTCAAGTCTAGCAAAGGAGAAAACCATCCTGCCATTGCTTCTGTTTTTGTCCGTTTGGCTGACTTGTACAACAGAACGGGAAAGCTAAGGGACTCAAAGTCATACTGTGAGAATGCCCTCAGAATATATGGGAAGCCCATACCTGGGATTGCTCCAGAGGAGATTGCTAGTGGTCTTACTGATGTTTCTGCTATATATGAGTCAATGAATGAGCTTGATCAGGCACTCAAGTTGCTGCAGAAAGCGCTGAAAATTTATAACAATGCCCCTGGGCAGCAGAATACCATAGCAGGTATCGAAGCCCAAATGGGGGTGATCTATTATATGTTAGGAAAATATTCTGAATCTTATAACTCCTTTAAAAGTGCCATTTCAAAGCTCAGAGCGAGTGGAGAGAAAAAATCAGCCTTCTTCGGGGTCGCCCTTAACCAAATGGGGCTTGCTTGTGTTCAGCAGTATGCAATAAATGAGGCAGTCGAGTTGTTTGAAGAATCAAAGACCATTCTGGAGCAAGAATATGGACCCTATCATCCTGAGACGTTGGGAGTGTACAGCAACCTTGCTGGCACATATGATGCTGTTGGCAGGTATGCTAATCACTACATCTACTAACTTTGCAATTCCTTTTAGCACCATGTTAACTTTGCTATTTACCTGGTGTGACTTGCTATGCTCTAGAGAACTTAAACATTTGACTTATTTTGTTTTATCTGAAATTCATATGATTTTTTTCCTGCTGTGTTACAATTTATGTGCTAGACGACTTGGTGGGGGCAATTTTCTTCTTTTACTCTCTGCTTTCAGATCAAATCCCATACTTAAGGCATCGATCCAGTTTGAGGCTTGTCACTTGCATACATAAAACCTGAACATTTTTAGGACACTTCCGTCGCCAAAAAAGTGCTACTTATAATTTATCAAAACTTTCACCAATCAAGTCAAGCATATCTTGTTTATCTAGGAGCAAGTATCTGCTAAGAAGTATTTATTGGCTGGCAACACAAAAGTGTGTTTGTTGTTATAAATCATGATTCTGTAACGCATATCTGTTTTTCCAACTGTATGGTGATCTTGACTCCCCTTGCAGGTTGGATGAGGCTATTGAAATATTGGAATACATTGTTGGGGTGAGAGAGGAAAAGCTAGGGACAGCAAATCCAGACGTTGATGACGAAAAGAAAAGGTTGTCTGAGCTACTAAAGGAAGCTGGTAGGGTTCGTAATAGAAAAGCCAGATCACTGGAGAATCTACTTGATGCTAACCACCGTCCTAATACTATAAATAATGATTTGATTATAGTATGATTATGAACATGAAATTAAATATTTTGAGATATTTATCAAAGTCAAGAAAAAGGTATAAGTTGAAGGCTTTATTAATTGAGTCTTGTCCTGGCATGGATTGGCATAATGCTGAATGAAGGCATCTTGATGACATAGTTGTTGTATTGGTCAAAATTGGTCTTTTGTTTTCTTTTCAGGTTCATTCATAAATTTATTGTGCCCAGTTGTTGAAACTGTAATCATTTGTATATCATTATAGAAGGAAAGAATAATACTTTTTATACACCATTACTGTTTTTGAGAATTTTAAGGAGCTGTCCTTGAGAGAAATACTACACAATATTTGCATCTCAATTAGATAAGACATTCTTGAAACTAAAATTCTGTTTCAAATAAGTTGGAATCGGCTAATATGAATGCTCACTGTCCAGGTAAGTCCATCTTAGTCCAATAATAGTAACAGGTAGATGCCAAATGTGTGAGTAATATCTGGTTGGCACTACAGCAACTCCATGATCAGCAATCATATCAGAGACCAATTGGTTGGTGGAATTGGAATGTGAACAGTTGTAAATTACTTCTCTTCATAGTCAACTTGTAAAATCTAACAAATAGCTGTATTGTCTGGATGAAGTTTCTTGACTTCTCTCTTGAGTGAAGTTTTTTCTGTTACTTAGAAAAATAGAAATCCCAACTTGTAGTATTTCCAAAGAGCTCAGACCCCACTTATGGGATTCACTGTTGTTGTTGTTAGTACTTCCAAAGAGATTTCTTTTATGCAGATAGTAACATACTTTAATTACAAAACATAGATTCTTATCACCTATTTTAATGACAACAATTCCATCAGTTACGCTTCTTTGCATCTCTGTCATGATTACATCTCATGCTATTAAGGATGTGTTTGGTAGACGAAAATGTTTTTCAATTTTTTCATATCTGGTTGGTCAAAATTCCATAGCTTAGGGATTCGAACCCCCGACATCATGGTTCGTAGTCACGTGCTCTACCCCGTCTCCACTGGATCTGTTCCTGAGAATACCCTCAAAAACAAGAACTTAGGAAAAAAATTCTCTTTTTTTACAAAAATGTTGATTGTCTCTCCTCGCACCCGTTCCGACTCCTACTCCACCACCAACTCATTCCACTTTGCCCTTGTAGGAAGAAAAAATCATTTATTTTTTGAGAAAACATTTTCCTTCATACCAAACACATTCTAAATCAGGTTCCTAGCTGGAAAATGGGGTATGGTCATAATTATAAGATGTTGATGTTTGGTGAAATTTTTTTTTTTTTTTTTAGAAAAAAGGAGCTATGGAGTCCCCATCTGTTCCAGCTAGAAATGGTACATAGTGGCTCCATGTTATTTTAGATCTGATGTGTATATACATGATGTTCATAAATTGGTCCCCCATACCCTTTGCTTTTACTTCAACAAAAACAAGAATTAGATGGTGGGTCTTTTAGATTTGTTGGGACCTGATTTTCATGGTAAAACTTTTTCTCCATATTCACAATCATTGAACCATAGATACTTTGGTTTATTGTTGCAATGAACTCCATATGTCCTTTTCCTTTCTTCTATATAGATCCAAATGTAATATATTGTATTACAAGTGAGAAAATGACAAAAATTGTCCCTTATACTTTGTGTAAGATTGACACAATCTCTTTAATATATTTCTGAGTAGTTTTGGTCCTTGAAGTTTTCCTACAAGTGTCAAGTAAATTTATTTAGATGAGTATTTGAATCACCGGTTATTTTATCTCAATACATAATAAAATGTTCTTATATTCGATTTAAACTTTTGAAAACTTTGCATATGATCTCAAATATAAATTAGATAAATTAACCAATTAAAATATGTCATTTCCTTTGATTATCCTCAGTTGAAATTTGTTTGAGGTTTTATAGCTTATTAAGGCTAGTTGATATAATCAAAGGATGTGACATATTTTAAGTAATTGACTTACGTATTTAATGGACATTTGAGAATATTAAAAAAAGGAGAAGATTGAGTCGAGTCAAAAGTGTATAATAAAAACATGTGTTTCAAATGCTCAATTGAAACAAATGATATATGTCAATTCATTTATTTCTAGTTTGCCATTTATTTTAAATTATTTAAGAGTTTTAGTAGTTTTCTAGTTGTAGTTTTCTGTTGCACTGAGTCTTGTCACATTTATTAGTTTGTTTCAAATTTAGGTATTCCAATATATAAAAAGCACAATATTGTTCATGAATGAAGTCTTCTCTCTTCTTCATTTCAATTTCTTTTTTCTATATTACTGACTTGTAACAGGTTATCCGCTTATTATAAATGACAACTTATATTCCACTTAATTATGAGATCACCCTGCTCTCTTATCCAAGACAGCCTTCTGACCTCTTTGCAATAACTTTATGAGCTAGCACAATGCATACTTAAATAATTGTCAAGATTCTCACTAATCTACTTTTGGTATCGTATGGTTACCCAGAGAGCCACATTTGCTTTGATTGTTCATTAATTACATAGTGTGGTGTGGTTTTATTTCATGGTTACAAAACCCTCACTTTTGAAACAACCAAATTGGTGGTTTTAAAAGATAGACTTTTTTTATTGTCCTCTGCTTTCGGCTTCTCAAAGGTGCAAGTTCATGGGCTTATTCCATGAATTGTTTTGTGAGAAAAGTTTAACAGAAGCATTGAATGCTTAATCTGACATCTAGTCTTATCCTTGTATAAGAAAGTTTTGGAAGATAATGCGAGTTTATCAGTTCATCTCCTGTTTGGTACACAGTTATTTGATGAGATATATAGAATTAGATTTAAAACATTGTCTCTGTTAGTTATTTCTTTGTTTTTGTTCAAATACTTTTGGTAGTTAAGCGTTGTAGTAGCTTCATAACTAGTTTTTTGTCATTGAAAAAAAATCAAAAGCAAGCCTAGCAATTCATGCAAAGCTGATATTTGACTGTATCTTGTGAATGTGGTTTTGCTCTGAGATACGGCATTTTTTGCATGAACAGTGACCATGATGATGTATTTCACCAATATTGAAAAAGTAAAAGAAAGTCTTTAACAATTTGATGTTTGATTATTGAAGATTATTGGAGGATGGAGCAGTGACGATGCATGAAGCTATTTACATCTGTGGAGAATAGTTCAGATGTAATGAAAATTAATTGTTCTGACTCTTCCATTCCGTGATTCTATTAGATTCTAATATTCAAGTTATCAAACAATGATTTTCATTGTTGGATTGAATCAACCCTTGAAAGTTATGGTTCTAGCCTATGTATCCTACTTAAATTCATAATGTGCTTTTGCCAGCATACTGTTATAAGTCCTGGATTCGCAAGGTTATAAAGGCAAGCCAGGAGATGCTGGCATCAAAAACTGAAGGTTTGTTCATAAAGTTCTCTGTGCTGTTGCTTTTTAGTGCATATATCCCAATCATTAGTATTTTGCAATGAATGATCTTCCTAGCTATTCGACCTGTTTTACTCCACAGAGAAAACCTCCAAGGTGAGTATACCACTTTGTCTCTTGTTTCTCCATTTTACCGATTTGGAAAAGAATTGGTTATGGTATAAAGTAACTGCCTTTTGACTGTTTATTTCTGCTAATGCTATTATTTACTTTTTTTTTTCTATTCAATTTTTATTTTTTTTGTGAAAATCTAATGTATTATTCTCGTTGAAATAAGAAAGTTGAGATATTTATACTTGGATCTTTTGTTTTCTAATTAAATACAATGTACAATGGAATATAAGGAGGCATTCAGGTTCAGAAAAGTTCTTATGCTCTTCACTCTATTGTCACTCACATTTATGATTTGATCCCCAGTGAGATCTTCGTGGCTACCTGCATCGGTGGAACCATCTATTAAGCCCCACCCAAAATCTTATATGGATGTAAGTTGTTTCATCCTGTGGGTTTTCCAAGCTTATTTTGTGTCTGTTCTATCTAAGCCAAGTTAGGCATGCAACATTGCTATTCAAATATGGCTGGTCTGAAAGCCTGTTAAAACTTAGCTTATGCTGTCATGTAGAGTTTGTAGATCATTTATATAATTCTCTGAAACTCTATCTTAAAGGAATTAGGGGTGCCATCCGGATAAGTTGGGTTGATTTCTCATTGTTCATCCTTTCTTTCCATTAACAGCCATAATTGCTTCCCTTCCTCCAACTCAGAGAAAGATTTGGTATATAAATATGTGGGGAAGTAATCAATTGATAGTGCATGTTTGACTTTCTTCTGAACTAAGATGTTAGAAAATTCTGGAGATTCTCCCAGTGAGGAGTAAGGAAAATCAGTTAATCTGACCTCATGATACATAAACATTCGAGTAAGTCCAGGCTTCTGATTGCACTACCTTTGTACATCTCTTTTTGCAGGATTTAAACAACCAACCACCAAATCCTTACCAATGTTGGTCCAATGCCTAAGGTCTTTGTCCTCCTATTACCTACAGTACTTGATACTTGGAATTTTCTGAACCTATCCCTAATCGTATTTTCTAATACACATTAGCATGTACATATCATGTACAACCTATTTTAAGTGCATAACAGCCTTACAACAGCCCACAAAACACAACACATCACAATTCCACACAATCTAAAAACGGGCAGCATAACGTTACCTTTCCTCGCTACCTTTCGACCTTAACAATTCCAAATCGGTCCCAACCTTAACCTAATTGTTCCAGAAACATTTATACATACAACCAGCTATGAATCAGTTTCAGAACAGCCACAAATCAGTTATTAAGGACATGAAGCAACAACTTGCTCTCCAACAGTCCACAAGTTCATA
>JAABOM020000075.1:25739759-25754399 GCA_011800125.2 Solanum clarkiae
CGTTCTAGAGAGAAGGAAGAGAAAAATGTTTTAGAGAGAGAGAGATTTTCGTGGTAAACCCCAAAATTGGGTAACCTTCACAGCGACAAAAATATATATATTAATGATATCCGGATATTTACAATTACACAGAATACACCTTCCCAAGAAATTAGATCAAAAGGATACAAGAGATTCCCTAATGTAGAATTTAAAGAACAGTATAAATAAGATAATAGATTTTTTAAAATTTGATATGTTAAATAATTATAAGTATATACCTCGCCTAAAAAAGGTTATCAATTACTGAATAAACCAATATATTCGCTTTTTTCTTTTTTCTCTCATTAAATGGTCTAGAATTATTCCCTATCTTTTAGTTTTGGTACACACATATTATGCAATTAGGTTAGATAACTTTAGACGGAAGTTACTTACGCCAATTAATTAGAATATTCCTAGCTATTAAACAAAAATGAAACTTTGATGTTGCCTATGAGGCCTGTATCACATCTGTATTTACACTTCGGTCATCTAATTTAACAATATGATCAAAATACATATTATTTATATATTTTAATGATATATACATAAATTATGCACATATTTTTATAAATTTATATAAACGATCTAAAAAGGCATTGAGGAAAAGGATTTTCTGCCCCTAATTTATTATTTTCCTTCTTTTATGATTTTTGTTTTACAAAAAATTTTATTTTACACACAAGAGATTTAAGAAAAATTATTTTCTTTTATTCGGATTGTAAAATAGGAAGAGGTCTCATTTCCTTGAATTATTTTCCCTATTGCATTCAACACCAAACACCTTTTTTTTTACACTAACTTATTGTTTTACTTGTAGAGACCAAGAATGACTATTGGACTAGAGCCATCAAAATGGCCTAGCCTGGCTCAATCTGTTAAATTTTAAAGTTTGTATGGGCTAATTCGGATAAAGTGAATCGATTCATATTAACAATTTTAATTTTAATTTTGTCTTTTTAATTTTTTATTTGACAAAAAATAAAGAGAAAAAATTTAAATAATATTAATCAAACAAAAAAAATCTTCGAATAGAGCTTTCTTTGGTGAATAAATAAGAATGATTTGGGTCTCTTCAAGAAGAGAAAATCTTCACTTTTAGGAAAGGTGCTTTTACACGTTGGTTCCCATATTTAATCATTATATTCAATATTTAGATAACATTTAAAATAAATATAGGGCTTATCGCACTTTCAAGATGAAATAATTAGAATGCATTGACTAATATCTAGGTGGGGAATCTTTTAAGAAGGACTGGCAAATTCTGGATTAGTACCTTAGATAAACATAATTATACATAGTGATTGAGGAAAAACCAAAGGAAAAAATAAAGTGTGAGAATATAATTGTACTAAAGATAGCATATGCAGTCCATTAAATGTGAATGATTCTCAATTCGTCGTCATGCTTCCTTCTGTCCCTTTTAATCCTCCACCGCCGGCATCTTATAGATTTGATTCTATATAATTTTTACTATTTTATATGGTAGTGAAATCAGATTTTTTTTATAAAAATAATTTAAAATCTAAAGAAATAAATATAACGCGAAAAATGAGAATTTAATATCATATGTCCTCATAATATGTACTTGTATATGATTGTGTAAGGGGATACTTACTAATTCCCTCTATCAATGAGCACGTCCAGCATTGAACATCTTGACATCGAATTTAGAGTGTGAACAATATGAATATAAAAGGTTTAAAGTATTTTTTTTTTCATTATCAAATAGGTATTATTGTAGAATATCAAAATATTAATAGTATATTATAAAGAAAAGAAATATTTGCCTTTCAAGTTACTGTTATTCATGAATATTTAATTCAAATAAATTTGATTAATTGCGACTATTGTTCGATGACATTAAAAAATTAAAATTAATCAAATTGTATTGAGCCATTAGGAGTATTTTGAAAAATTTAATTTAGACAAATAAATATTTTAGAAAATAATTAATCGAACCTAGTCATTAATACTCCTATCCCTTAATAAAAAATCTTGAATTCGTTCATGAGAACGAAAATGGTGTTTTTTTTTATTTGTATAAACAACAAAGATGAATTTGCGGAGGCCGTTGGACATGGTCATTATAATCGTGAGCTGAAGTTTCAGTAACCATTCCACGTTTCCATGAAAAGACAATGAAGAGATATAAATTTCATGACCATTGAGTAACACTTTCGCTTTTGAGAGAATATTATTTCCACGTGAACACACAAAAGAAAAATAATATTTCAAATTCAAGGGATTATTCATTATATAATATAATAAAGATGACTTTAAATCAAAAGTTAAAAAAAAAGGAATCTTTTTAATTTGAACTTTTTCTCTAATTATAACACTATTATTACATACAAATTTTAAGATTTTAAACGTGCTTGAGTAACACATTAAAATCAAATTGTGAATATGATCATTTTTCTTTGATCTATCAAATATTTTTACAACTTTTAAGAATTTCGATTGCAATATATTTAATTTAAGTTATGATAGTATAGTTTTTTTGGGTTTTAGAGTTTGTTGATAGTTTTTTTGGTCAAATTGACTTTTATCCTATTATTTAGAGTTTGTTTGAATTGACTTAATTTGATTATTTAAATAAAATTAATAAAACTTTTATAAGCTTATCCAATTTTTTTGATATTCTACGCTTGCTTATTTTTATGACTCACAGAAAGTTAGGGGAAGTAATTTCCAAATCTTTTTTTTGGCCTCCTTTTTTTGTACTATAAGAGAGGTGCTTCTGCATCTTCATGCCAGCCACATATTAATCCCAAACAAATTACATACATTAGCCAAAGACCCCCACCCCCCACCCGCCCTCCTCTGAGTTCGCCAAAGAGTGCACTTGAGCTTGTTGTAAATTACCTTTTTAATTCTTGAAAAGCTGAAATTTCTTTACCTCATAATCAATAGGAACTGAAATGGCCCTGAATTTGCTTTCCCCTGCTGAAATTAAGGCCATATCTTTCTTGGACACCTCCAAATCCAGCTACAGTCTTAGTCATCTAAAGTTCTCAGGTTCTCTATTTCTACACCCATATAAAGTTTCTTGAATTTGGATGACTCTGCTGAAAGCTTTTCCTTTGAGTATCTTTTTCTATTTTCTTAAATTTTGAGTTGAGGGGGTGGTAAAAGATTTATCTTTTTCCCCATTTTTTGCTGCAATAGTCATTTTCTAATTTCTATTATGCTTTTGGCTGATTCGGGTTTGAAGGGCTTTGTGTTTTCTGTTATGGGGTGCTTTAGGTGGACTGTCTATCAGAAGAAAGGAGTGCAGTGGGGCATTTTCTAAGAGGGTTCAGTGTTCAGCACAGCCACCACCTCCTCCTGCCTGGCCTGGAAGGGCTGTTGCTGAGCCAGGACGGCAGAGTTGGGATGGTCCAAAACCTATCTCAATTGTTGGGTCGACTGGCTCTATAGGAACTCAGGTTGGTAAAATTTTGTAATGGGTTAAAAGATAATAAACTAACTAAAATTTGTCTTTTGAGTCTTGATTGTTTCTAGCTTTTGTAGGTGTTAGTTACTTGCAGTTACAGTGTCAACTAAAAATTCAACTGTTTTCTCTAAAAGAGGATGAAGAGATTCAAATTTACCTAGATTCCATTCTGCATCTTTTTTATCTGTTCTTTATTATTAGTGGTATGCTGCTTTTACTACTGTGCCAATTATGCCAGTTGCCTTTTGCTTCTTTTTTTTTTTTTTTTTTGAATTGTTTGGGTAAATGAAATTCCAGTTATCATAGGTTGCTTGGTATTCCAGAGAATCAAAATTTTGTTTTGATTCTCTACTTTTTGTAGACTAGTATACAGGAAGTCCTTCCAATAAATCAATGCATATAATTACTTTCACAACAAAAAAATGCCAGTTGTCTTTTGTCACATTGCTTCAATTTGAAGGTTGTGTCTGCAGACGTTGGATATCGTCTCTGAGAATCCAGACAAGTTTAGAGTTGTTGCACTTGCTGCTGGTTCAAATGTGACCCTTCTTGCTGATCAGGTTGGTACTCATTTTATGCACGCAAGTGGAAAAGACCATGAAATGTCAAATTTTAATAGAATAAAGATATTTTGAGGCATCATGTGGCTTTACTGTTTATAACATGGATGGTGTTGTTTAAAGATACGATGATTATCCAATTATAAAATGGTTCCTCCTCATTCCACCAACTGATTTCTTGCCTTCCAATTCTACTAGCGTAGACGTGTCATGTTGCAGCCCATTGATTAATGATTGATATATGCCATTAAACAAGTTGAAACACATATATCAGTGCTATGTCTTCCAATTATTACCACGTTGTTTCCTTATTTAGTTTTGGATGATCCACTTAAAAGAATGGTGAAAATCATTCAAGCTCATTTTATATTACATGCTATTTATATATTGGATCGCAATTTGCACAAGTGTGAAGGAAATATTTGTTCTTCAACATGGATACCAACGCATCAAGCTTTTGTTGTCAGACTCTTTTATCTGTCAGGTGTAGTTCAGTCTTTGGCTCTGATGATAAAATTTGTTATCTCTAAGTAGGTCAAAACATTCAGACCAAAACTAGTTTCTGTTAGAAATGAATCATTGGTTGAGGAACTCAAAGATGCTCTTGCTGATATGGAAGACAAGCCGGAAATTATACCTGGTGAGCAGGGCATCATCGAGGTTTGTACAACTGTCCGTAACTCTTTCTTTAGCAAGTAGAAGTCCAATTCACTGGTTGGTAATTACTTTTTGACTTTTGAAAGAAATATGCTGATTATTGTTGTCTATGATGTGTTTCAGGTTGCCCGCCATCCTGAAGCTGTCACTGTAGTTACAGGAATAGTTGGCTGCGCAGGTTTAAAGGTGAGATTGAGGTTTAAGTATATCTGAATCTTTACGAAATTATGGTGACACTCCTGCCAAGATATCCTTATATCCCTTCTAAAAAGCTAATTGGAGTGAAGATTGATTTATTTTCCTGTTTTGTGGGGTGTGGGCGGGAGGGAGAACGGAAAGCTTGTCGTTTGGAGGGTGCTGTAGACAAGACATACCTGTCTTAATCAATAAGCAGAAATCAACTAGAAAGTTTCTTCAAGTCGCTTTCTGGCTTTATAATGGCAGTGCTGGAAAGACGTTGAGTTTTACCCCACCAATGCAGCAAGAAAATGCCTTCTATCTATCCATGTCAGGAGATAATACTACATTCATCTTACTCTTGATTCCCTTGGAGACAGACGCGCACAACTCCAACCTAGAAACAGGAGACTTTTTCTTCCCAGAGCCAGCTCCCTTCTATACAATAATCATTTTTAAAACATTTGTAGCTAAAAGTAGCATTGTGTGCTAGTTTAAGTTGTTATTGAAACAAAATGTCGGTCGTTGCTTCTTGCTGTGATCTTTAATAGAGCATCTTTATTTGTCTTTCTCGGCTACTATGAAACTAATGAATCATTCAAGAAAATTTGTGAATCATTCAGAAAGATGTTCTCAAATTTGTTGGTCTTCGTTTGCTTCACTAGCCTACAGTGGCTGCTATAGAAGCAGGAAAGGACATTGCTTTGGCCAATAAAGAGACTTTAATTGCTGGTGGTCCATTCGTCCTTCCTCTTGCACACAAGCATAAAGTGAAGATTCTTCCTGCAGATTCAGAGCATTCAGCTATATTCCAGGTACTGTTCTATGAGGCTGAGATTGTCTGTAGATCATCCTGCAAAACTTTCCGAGTATGATCATTTGTGAATGTACATCGTGCACCTCTTATCAATCTTCTATTTTGCTTTAATTAATTTCCAAAATGAATTTCCGCCCCTGGGTTCTCCTGGCTAAGGGAGAAATATTTAATTGTTTTTCTTGGTTTCAGTGCATTCAAGGATTGCCAGAGGGTGCCCTTAGGCGCATTATATTAACTGCATCCGGTGGAGCTTTCAGGTGTAAAATCTTGAACATTTATTGAATACTATAATTTGTTCAATATCTTAGTTTTAATCCTTTTATTGCAGCATTCCTGTTAATCTGCAACCTTAAAGAATTCAAAATCATTCTTTTGTCCTCCTTTCTTTTATTCAAACAGTTACTCAAAATGTTTTGCCTCCTACATTTTCAAATCTTAAGTGATAATGATCGGGAAATAATTGTTTTATTTCTCTTATTTTTTATTTCTCCACGAAATGATCCCATAACGCCACATGAACCCTAAAAGATTCAAAAGTTCTATACATAACTTATTTATTCATGTTTCTTTTATCACACATACGTGCATCGTCTTGATAGGGACTTGCCAGTCGAGAAGTTGAAAGAAGTTAAAGTAGCTGATGCTTTGAAGCATCCTAATTGGAACATGGGAAAAAAAATTACTGTTGATTCAGCCACCTTATTCAATAAGGTATCTGAACTATTAGTTTTAGATCATTGCTCCACGATTGTTTCTTCATACATTTCAATCTTTTATTCCGTGTGTGAACCATTGGATTATGTTATGAATTATTTGCCTTACCCTAGGTTTAAAGGTTTGTCTTGTTCTCAGGGTCTTGAAGTTATTGAAGCTCACTACCTTTTCGGAGCTGAGTATGACAACATTGAAATTGTCATCCATCCCCAATCCATCATACATTCAATGGTGGAAACACAGGTAAAAATTCTTGTATCTGTCCTCCCTTCAGCTCTGACATTCTATCAATTATGCAACTGTAGATGATTATGCTAATAACTCCACAAACTCAAATTGACTGCTTTGGGGTTCTTTTTCCTTCTGTAATTTGTAGGATTCATCAGTATTGGCACAACTGGGGTGGCCTGATATGCGTTTACCCATCCTTTATACGTTATCCTGGCCCGACAGAGTTTACTGTTCGGAGATTACTTGGCCTCGTCTTGATCTTTGCAAGTGAATACTCACATTCTTTCTTTGTGAATGCATTTTATTTTGCTTTTATTGTTCTATGCTCTCTAAAGATTGTTTATTCTAACAGCTTTGATTGTTTACTCTTCAAATATCAAATAAGCGTTGGTATTTACTTGTCAGTTAATGTAAGTAATTCTGAGCCTAATGATATAGGCTTGGATCATTGACATTTAAAGCCCCTGATAATGTAAAATACCCATCCATGGATCTGGCTTACTCTGCTGGGCGTGCTGGAGGGACCATGACTGGTGTTCTGAGTGCAGCAAATGAGAAGGCAGTGGAATTATTTATTAGTGAGAGGTATGTAGTATGTATTCTTACATTCGACATTTGTATTGGGTCATATATATGCTTCAAATATTTAGTTTAGTTATGGGTAATATATGATTCTACAAATAATACTGTAGCTTTTTTTTCCTTTATAAAAAAGGAAACAGCTGATGAATGTCCTTGTTTCAGAATTAGCTACTTGGACATTTTCAAGATTGTGGAGCTAACATGCGCGAAGCATCGGGAGGAGTTGGTGGCTTCTCCATCGCTGGAGGAAATAATACATTACGATTTGTGGGCTCGAGACTATGCAGAGAGTTTGGAAACATCATCTGGTTTGAGTCCAGCTCTTGTATAAATTCTTGATTTTTGATCAGCATGCTGAGATGAGAACTGAAACTCTATAAGGAATTTGTTCAGGGTGGTGCATTAGGTTATCATCGAACTCGCCCTTTTGAATAAATTTCCTTTTGATAAATCTGTTTAGTTCTTTCTTTCCCGGGGAGAATCTTTCTTGGCAAATTTACAAACCATTTGTACAAAATAAACAGAGAGAAAAGGGGTCGGGACAATTCAACATTTTAGTTTTCTTCTGTCAACTAAGTTGTATTCAATGCTATTCATAGTTGGCTAATTAACATCTTTCTTCTGTGTAACTAACCTGGTGAACATGACAAACGGCATGGCATGTAATCCGTATACATTTTAAGTATAAATCTCTAGTTATTTGATTATTAATAATAAATTAAATATTAATAATAGAAAAGAAAAAGAAAAATCCTCTGTATCTTGTTAGTAACAGGATGAAAAAGCTTCTTTCTTTATAGTCATAAATGCCCAAATCATGACCTCCGCAGTTGAGCTTCTTTCTATGCATTCCACGGTCTGAGGGCCTCAATTAAGGAAATTGATGGTTGAAAGAGCAAAACCGGTATTGGAGCCAAGGAAGAATGCACAATTGCCAAGGTAAGCTCCCCGTGATCATGGTTTCCGAGAGTTCCATCTTGATCAATGGCGGCTGCAGTGTATCGTGTAACAATTAAAAGCTCGTGGCTTTGATGGTAGTATCGCAAGTAATCAGGATCGCCACAATAGGATGTCTTGCGCTCAATGTCGTCATCATCCCGGAAAGAAATAAGTCATTCATTAGAGGGGCCCAAATTTTCACCATTAATTGGATCCCAGGCTTCAAGCTCCCTACAAATTACCAATAATTGTTTTGTTTACTTGGATCTGTTTGCTTGTTTTATTATCAGATACCAAAAATTTAGCTTAAGTTCTCTTTCATGTATTTAGAAATCCATGACCTAAGTTCACGTCAACATGCACAGATTTAGAATTGTTCTTCATGTCTCACTGCTGTCATTATTGTTGTCAGAGGTCGGTAAAAGCCTAAAACTTAAAAGTGAATTTTTTCTAGATTGAACTCTCTTCTATCTCTCTCTCTCTCTTTTTTTTTTCTCTTTACTTCATATTACATTAAATATGAACTCATTATGTATTTTGATTTTAGAACTTTTGGTGCATTCATTTTTCAATATATATATATAACTTGAACATCCTTCGTAGAATTCCTGGCTACGTCACTGATACTCATCAGTTTCCTTCATCATTGTATAGAAAAGTATTTTGTAGGTACTCCTAAAATTGTCTTGTGATCTTAATCTATATATACATTAGGTCTATGATTAAACAATGACGATGTAATCATCCTTTCAGATAAAATGCAGTGCATTTAGAACTGTATCAGATAATCTGGGCTAAATTGCTCAATTCTGGATAAGAAGTAGAAGAGATGTTCCAAATATTATGACACTTAGATAAATGCATAGGCAAGTGACGAGCTGATGTTTAGTTCCTATAGATTTGTAAGAAAGCTTTAGGGTTAACAGTGAAGAACATAAGTATATTCTTTCAGTGGCGTACACAAATTTTTTTTTTTATGCAATGTCACCCTTTAAAGCTCAAGATATAAGATTTAAATAAAATAATAAATTAAGCAATATATTAAATAATATAAGGTTTAAATAAAATTAAAAATTAAAAAACTAAATAATTGTCTACTCTATATATTAGATAACATTTTAAAATTTTAAATTAAACAATGCATGTCTTCATGTTGGTAAATAAAGTTTTATAAAACATCATTCAATAGATTATATTGCAAAAGTTGGTTAATATATCTTGCAAAATATCTGGAAAAAAATTATAAAACCAAAAATTAATTTACGCCACTAATTTTGTTGAATAATAAAGTCAAAAGATGAACAAATCACTATAATAATATATTATAAAAGATGCTCAAATTATATTAAATCTCTTAGAAAACTTATGATTACGAGATTGGAAGGAACTTTTTGACTCATTTGAAACAATTTTGAATAGATAATTTTTTCCAATATCAACTGGTAAAAAATTTAAATTAATCCTTCATTTCGTCGATATATTTTTGACTCGTTGTCAACTGAAGTTGACGCTTAAGTTATTAAACTTGACTTTATAAATTTCAAATTTAAGAATAATTCTGCTTCATCAAATTTAAAGTAAGATGATATAATAGTATAATTATTAATTAAGGATTAAATAATAGAGAATTACGGATAATATAATAAAATCTAAATATATTTAAATATCAATATAGTGAATCCTAAATTATTTATGACCAGATATTTGTGTTATGTGCTTAAGATTTCAGGTTCGTTTCTGAATCATGAGTTTAAAGACTCCGCTTGCAAAAAATGAAGTCGAAGTTGCCCTTCGTTTTTGAATCAGACGATAGTGGGTTTGCTTTCAAATTAAAGTCGCTTCTAAGAATCACAATTTCATACAATATTTAGAATTGAACATTTTATGCAAATATGGTGCAGAATTCACACAAAGTATTAAAATATTTTAAAACAAAAACTAATTCATAAGTACACAGTACAGAAAAGATTCTTATATAAAAATGTAGTAGTAAGGAAAATATACAAACAAAATGCAAAAGAATTCTATTTGTACATGCCCTAGGCCACAACAAATGAAGATTTAACATTACACATTGTGTAAGAGAATGTACATGATATTTTAATTATTAAAGAACACAACTGTATTTTAACTAGGATATCAGTGAATTGAAGTGGAAAAAAGGGATTTTTGATAATATAAATAGCCTTTGTTTATTATTATTTTTTTATAATGATAGGAAGACACATTTTTTTTCTTTTATATATATGATGATGTCATTAGGTACACTATTAACTATTTCAATTGATACCTGCTAATTATTAATTTTTTATTTTTTCAAAGAGTTATAATTTTTTTAATGAATTGTGACTTTTTTGAAGGATCGTGACTTTTCTAATAAGGCGCAATAAGTATGTGTTCATACTAATTTTTTTAGGTTATAAATAGAGGATTTTCTCACATTTTTAAACTAAAAATTTTCTAAGTTTTCTCTTCTTCTTTGTAAAACAATTCTATATTTATATTTATATTATACTCCATATTAAAAACAAACACATTTTCATATTGAAAAATTGTGACTTACTTTTTTTAAAGAGTTGTGACTTTGAATCTTGGCCTTTTCGAAGGGTTATTAAGCACAATAAGCACCTGTTCGTACAAACCTTTGTTAGCTATAAATAGAGGAGCTTCTCACATTTTTAAACTATAATTTTATAGATTTTTATTCTTTTTCATAAAACATCCAATTTAGTATGTAGTTTTTTATACTTGTATTACATTGCATTGCACTGCATTATATTATATTACATTATATTATATTATATATTAAAAACAGACATCTTTAATGGTATCAAGAAGTAACTGAGTAGTCTATCGAAGCACTTCATCCTCCTCTTTGATATCATTAGAATGTATATGTGTGTTTATATATTATATATATACACACACTTTGATGGTATCAAACAATTTTACAAAGGCACTTCTTCTTTCTTCTTGATATTACCAAAGTATAAATATACTTTCATGACTTCAGATACACGAAAATAATTAAAAGCAGAGGAGATATAAAAGTAAAAGTGTACCATTTATAAATAATTTCTCAAAAGTGTAACTATTTATAAATAATTTCTCTTAATGTTATTTTCACAATCATTCACCACCCTACTTATGCTCGCCCCCTCTTTTGGGTAGGCCTTCCTAAATTTTTGTTTGGCAATAAATTTGGATGCTAAGATGGACCTTAGGTGCCAGTTGAAGTCTTGGGCCTTCATTACTATAAGGTTTTTTTTTTTCTATGTATATTTTTGTTTATATATATTTCGCTGATTAATACAAAAACATGATAAGTATATATAAAAATTATATATATGTGTGTATTATATATATAATTATGAATTTTAATAATATACAAATTAAATATATCAATAAATTATATACAAATAACTAACAATTGTGAATTTTTCATAACTTATATAAATCAAATATGACAACAAAGGTCAGAGGTGAAGGCCCAAAGAAGAAAGAACATAAAAGTATGATGATCGAACCTTTGATTTAAATATGTGTAAGGAGTAACATATCATTCAATCGATTTGCCCTTTTTATCCATATTAATTCCTATTAACACTCACTTTGTTTATTTATTCGTCTATTTTCTGTTTTATTTTACTTTTTCTTTCGATTTTTCTCTAGTTTAACGTACCTTGGGTAAAAACTAATTTGACTTTTTTTTAAAAAAAATTTTGTGTTACATCTTTTTGGTTGAGGAAGAATTTGGAAACTATCATAATCAATCAAATGGAAAATGGTGCAAAATGTATGGTGTCCACCAAGTTGTATGAATAAGATCCACTAAATAGGAAAAACGTCTTAATTACTTGGTTTCATTATGTTCCAAGTTAAATCCTTCGTACTCAAAATTTAGGTTGACTATTAGCAATAAGTAGGAGAATAAAACCACTTAAGATCAATCAAGTGGCTCTTCCACAATATTTCTGATAATCTACCAACTCAAGTTTCTTGTGACAACACCTTCACAACTTCTCTTCAATCTGTGTCAACGTATATTTCCCCAAAACCACAATCTGTGTATATACATTAAGCAGACAGCGCATGAAAATAGAGACAACAATGAATTTGATTAGTTTCACTTCTAAATTATTGACAGTCTTAAAAATACTGTCTACTTGACTAACAAAACTAACAAACACCCCCAATCTACTATAAGTGTTAAAAACATCCCTTAACTAGATAAGAATTTAAGAATTACTCCAGACCTCTCTCCCTCCAACTCTCTACTAGTCGATAATTTTTTCTATTTACTTGTGAAATATCAAAAAATAAATAATTAAAGACAGAATCAAGAGATGAAGCGTTTGAATTCTTAATTTTAATCTTTTCTAATGTCCTAAATTGAAAATCTGTACATAGTCAATAATTTCTTAAGACAAAATATAAAATTTAAAATCAAAAACTACTAAATTTGATTAAACCGATAGAGTACACCCTATCTCCGCCCCAATAATGCAAATAATACGAAAGATTTGCAAACTTTAGTCTTTAGTAGTAGTGATGGCCTGGTGGGTATCATAGAATAGATACACGAATTTTATTATGTAGAAACCTTTTGATATTTTTTGGTATTTAATACGTTATTTAATATTTATTAAAAAATCATAAAATATTGAATATATATATATATATATATATACACACATAATACCATTAATGATTAGTATAAATATAAAACTAATTATTTAGACATTAAAACTTAAATTTTATTTATCTTAATTAAAAATATTATTTTATATAATAGATTAACAAAAAAAAATATATTGCTTGTACGTTTTACAAAGTGGTCTGTTTGATAGGAAAATTCACGGAAGCTCACTTACTATATGGATTTGATTAGATGCCCAAGAAATCTTGGTGTCTGTATAAACTCAAGGAAAAGTGGACTATAGCTTTTGTATAGTGATGACTACAAATGAAACTAAGAGGAAAGTGAAGATAGCCCTCAACTAATAACATTCCACATGATCTTGTCACCTTTGGGAAGATTTGATTAGGTAATCTTCTATAAATTTATTTTTTAATTTTATAATTGTTCTATAGGAACTTTTTTTATTTTTTGTAGAAGAGATAATTCGCATTGGGCGACGAGCTCGATCGAAAAAGGTAAACCATTTGTTTTCGCCAGCAAAGGGTTATACAATATCTCACAAATTACATAGGAGAGGCAATCCGTACTCGACGAACCCAGTGCGACGAGTTCTACCCAAAAGGCAAACGCTTACTTTCCTGACAATAGATTTCGAACTTGAAATCTCCAATATAGAAGCATCAAGTCCAAACAAATGGGTCACCCCAAATAGTACTTTATATACAAGAGATTTAAAAATGATATTTTTAAAAAAATTCAATTTATATATCAAGTGGTCATAAAAGATTTTTTTTTATATATAGTTTTCTTGTAGAAACTTTTTTTATTTTTCATATGTAAGAGACCTTTGTTTTTACGTATAAAAGATCTGAAAATGATATTTTCTTCTACTCAATTTATATTAAGTGTTCGTAAAAATTTGTTTCATTTATTTAATCTTTTTTAAAGTGCCAATCATAATATGACATCTTTTTCTTGGCAATTTATGCTTTTTTTAAAATAAAAAAAGACTACTTTTCAACTCACCCCATTATGTGGAAGACTTGAAGATTTAAGGCCCTTCATGTTGTGTGATTTTTTTCTTCCAACCATTAGTAAACAAAGCTACAATAATACTCTACATATGAAGTGTACCCCTTATGCTTAATTTGATTAAATTTTGTTTAACCCCTTTAGCGTTTATAGGAAACAGCCTCTCTACTTCTACGAGATAGCGATAAGATCTGCGTACATCACACCCTCCCCAGACCCCACTTGTGAGATTCAACTGGTATGTTATTATTGTTGTTGTTTATTTAACCCCTTTAACTTTTTAAGTTTGAAAACAATACTCCTTTTATCCTGATGGTCAAAATTGAGTTGATTTTAAAATAAAGTAAGCTTGTATATATTTCAAAAATGGATCAAGGCATACACATTGAGATCTTGAACATAACAACCTAATGGAGAAGCATTTTACACAACAAAATGTGACACACATTAACCAAAAAAGAATGAACAAGAAGTTGATTTCTCCGCTTGACCTAATTCTTGTTAGCATATAGGTGTGTAAAGTGCAATATTTACTGTGACTTAATTTATATGCTATGATTTTTTTATAATTTATTTAAAAAGAATATCATCTTTTATAGTTAAAAATAAATATTTTTAATATTTAATAAAATAATTTATAACAACACAAATAACTAAGGAGTATTATAGACCACAATTCAAATACGTAATTTATTTGTATCAAATTAAATTATATACCATAAATTGAGATGCAGAAAATATAATTTTAACTTCATTATGTTCATCAAATAAATCAAATTAACTTTTACTTATTACTATTTCACTTATTGAGTTCAAATTATATGAACAG
>JAABOM020000075.1:25775419-25802795 GCA_011800125.2 Solanum clarkiae
CAGCCCGCCCTGTATAACCCCCCCCCCCCCTCCCCCGCCAATCGCACGAAAACAAAAGTCCCTTGGAAATAACAAAATTGGTTCACGTTTTACAGTTTAAAAAGAATACGCAATTATCGTTAATCTTCATCATGAAGGAATGAGAAAGCGAGTCATTTTCTCTTCGGTGCAATGACTGATGTCATGTTAAACCTTTTTATCAAAAGGAAAAAATTTTCATATCATCATAAGTGAAAAGATAAACGGTGCAAGAGTCTTTACTTCCTTTAATACAAAATTGTGGGGGGACCAAATCCAGAAGATTCTATAAGTGTGCTAGCCAGAAGGCCAAATGCTTCAGACTCTGAACTCTGCTTCCACGTAATAAGTTACATCAGAGAAAAATTATACATTTCGAAACATGCATCTGGTGCAGAAACCTCTGCTGCTACAGAAAACCTTCCCTAATATCTTACAAACTGCCTCGTATCATCACCTCCTTTTTTTCCATAGGGATTGCTCTCACTGAACCCATTTCGGCTTCCTTCAACTTTACGCTTCTTCTGCCTGAACTTGGAAGCATTGCTATCTATGTTGAGGTGTACTTTTGGAGGATTAGAAAAACAGAACGAAGAAGCTACAGCCTGCAGAACAACCATTTGATCTGTTAAGTAATTTATGGATCCAAGTAACTCATATCTCCACCTACTTACTATCCAAATGCATAAGCATTCCAGTATTAAAAAGTCAATGAGCAGATTATCTCATGCCCTATGTGTCACATCCACGTTCACATACATAGTCAGAGGGCGACTCACAGAGTGTAGTACAAAATTTGAATAACGGAACTCTAGATCAAAGATAATAAAGCACTCATTAAATTATTCGCAGGACCAGGAAGCCTGAACCATATTCTAAATGCTTCCTTCCATCATGTTAGAAGATCTGAAATGGTTCAACGCTACTTAAAGGGCAACTGCAGATCTGAAATTTCAACCGTGTATACTTTAACATGAACACCCTTAAAATAGTAATAAAACCATAAACTTCCAAGCAGTATTTTTGCGAACCACACAAAAATGAAAGTCATTATCCCCAGATTCACCCATTTTCTTATTTCTTGAATATTACAAATCTAAGAGAATGTATCTGCCATAATAATGGGAAAGGAAGCAAGATAACATACCTGCAGATCAAGACGGTGAACATTGAAAATTTCCTTCATGGAATGAGAATTATATGCTAGTAAATAGGACCTATATGCCTCTTTAGCCGACTGGTTCAAGTAATAGTTGTTTGCAACCAATTTTTCCTGCAACAAATTTTTGCATTCCTTTGTTTCAAACTAAGGTCCTAATCTTAAGGTATAAAAAACACAATACAGCTACTAAATAAAATAACCACAGCTTTACCAGGAGTGACTGCACATTGGCCAGCTTCTTATGATCAAATTCATATTCTTTTACAGGCACTTTGGCCGCCTGTCATAAAAGCACGGCACATTAGACTATCAATGCAAAGCCACAATTTAGCAAAATTATGTAAGAAACACTAATAAGCAATTGCTCTTCTCAGTTATCACTGGAAGTCTTCAGGAACATTTTGAAAAAAATGCAGCAGAGTCGAAAAAAAATTAGCGATGAAAACAGGAAAATCTGTTTGAAGAGCTCCAACTTTAAGCCTAAGGATTTTGACAGATTAATTAAGTGTATTTCACTTATACGTAAACATTTTCAACTATCACAGCTCCTAGCCCCAACTTCAAGGGATGAATGAGAAGACACATTTAGATTTATAACATATGTTTCATCATTCTGTAAATTTAACAGTGTGATTGTGAGGAGACCTTCAGGTACTTAAGAAACTGCAACTCCTCTGGAATCAAGAAGAGCAAGGCATTTCCTTTAGCACCTTCACCACGTGCTGTTCGACCAACTCTGTGTATGTACTCCTGTAAACGTTTACACAACAAATCATTAGAAGAAACATGAATATCTACCTTCATAATCATCTCTGAATCCCATAAAGTAAAGTGTCTATTACCTTGGGTTCATCAGGGGGATCAAACTGCACAATCCAGTCCTGGAAAGATAGACATAACAAGAATCAATACTTACTACCTCTCAAAAGGATAGAGCTGTCAGATGTCTATTTCAACTAGTTCGGAGGAAGACTGTCACTGATTCTCTCACTTCATAAGTTGTACAGTAAAAAATGTTTTTACTTCTAATAAAAATGTATCAACAACTTCCTTCCAAATCAAATAGAACATATAAAAGTAGAAATAGAGAAATATAATGGATAGCACAACAAGAGAATTGAATCAGAAGAGAATTGATCACTAACTTCTCTTTTTTCAATCAAAGATTTGTTTCACTTCCCCCACCCTCATGCCCTAAAATAGCCCCCCCACCCCCCACCCCCCAGTTTCACATACAGGTCCAGCCAAGCATAGACCATACACTGCTTTGATAAGAGGCGGAGCAACATACCACAGCAGGAATATCCAGACCACGTGCAGCAACATCTGTGCATAACAGGATGCCCTTCTTTGCCTCGCAGAAATCAAAAAAGGTAGATGTTCGTTTTTGCTGCTTTTGCTTCCCGTGAATATCGTAGCATTCAATCTTGATATAGCGAAGAAGTTCGGAATGAAACTTGACAGAGTTGCAAGATGAGAAGAAAACCATTATTTTCTTTGACAGGTTCCTCTTTAAGAATGAATAAAGGAGAATAAATCTACTGGCACTTGGGACAACACAGTATCCTTGTTGTAGCCCTTCATTCGTGACCTGAATTGACCATATACTCAACAGACTTAACGCATGATCTTAAATTAAACATATGGTAGGAGGAAAGAAATGAGTTCTGTATATACCCTCCTCCTCCCATCATCCACATCAATATAGATAGGAGCTGTCAAAGATAAGCGCGCAAGGTCCTCAACCTAAAAATAATGAGCAGATCTCAGTGAAAGCATGACTTGACCACTTGCTTTTCAGCTAGGGAAACTAGAGGCTTTACAATAGTACCTTTTTTGTCTGTGTGGCCGAAAATAGAGCAGTCTGCCTCCCCTGTAGAGCAGCAACTAGCATATTAGTTCAACTCAGAATAACAAATACGCCGATGGTTGGACATACAAAAAATAACTGAGAAACAAGTCATGCAATGATCTACCATATATAGTGATTGCATACACAAGTTACAGAGTTACAACACCTAGAAATTACATTAGTGAACAAAGATACAGAGAACTTGCAAGGGCAAAGCAAAATGCATATTTGTACCCTACTTGGTTCTAATTAAAATACTAAGAAGTCCTAATACAGCAAATCACACTTATTTTAATCTTAAGTTGACCATCACTGTGGATAACAATTTCACAAAGCTATAATTTTCATAAAGATTAATAGCCTGTTTAGCCAAGCTTTTTGAGAGACCAAAAGTGCATATTTCATTTTTTTAAAAAGGTGAGGTATTTGACCAAGCTTTGGAGGAAAAAAGTGCTTTCGGGGAGTAGCATAAGTTTGTTTTTCAGAAGCTTAAATAGGGCAGTTTTTCTTCAGAAGTACTTTTTTGGAAAAAACTCTCGAGAAAATAGCTTGGCCAAAGACTAATTGTTGCTAATAAGTGTTTTTGAGATTGATTAGTCAAACAACACTGCTTCAAAAAAAGATCTTTTTCAAACTAAGCTGATCTTTTAGAAACTTGGCCAAACATGCAATAAGCAGGTAACACTACACTTTGGTGACTACCTCCTTTGGTAGAAGTTTAAGGATTTGCTGCATGTCTTCCTCAAAGTTCGCTTCCAAAATCCTATCAGCTTCATCAATCACGAGACACTGCAAGTTTAGGCACTAAATTCAGAAACCACATTGATACTTGGACACAGGCTCAAGCACAGTTATGAATAACTCATAAGATAAACTCTAATAAATATCATGGGCCGGATATGAGCATCATTTATATCAATTTATCATACTAAGAAATGACATCATAAATAGAAAGAACGCGCCATTAGAAAGACGGGAGTACCTTAAGGTTCTTATAAATGAAACCCTTGGTATTTCTAAGATGATCCAGAAGTCGACCAGGGGTGCTTACTAAGAGATTAGCCCCTTTAGCAATACGCTCTGCCTCTGCTCTTCTTGCAGAACCACCAATAACCAACCCGAGAGTCTGTGAGTGATACTTGAGAAGGTCCTTTGCCACAGCATGCGTCTAAGTCATAAAACTGTAGGTTAGCTTCGAAATACACTCTAATATGGGCAACCATTGTCCCACAATGTAGTACTTTTATAGTTTAATTGGGATTTTTTTTGGCAACAGCTCTGTATGCAGTAAATTTTCGTTGTGTACCTAGATGCTATCAACAAACTAATACTGGACAAAAGTGAACTGTGACAAAATGTTGTCACAAGTGACTTACTAATTAACACATTTCGCACTTATGTATTAGTCCCACAGGAAGTCAGCAAGAGAGATTTACAACAATTATAGGATGAATAAGGCTAAAGAATTAACTCATCTATGCTAAGAATTTAAGACTATCCCAGCTTCCTTATGTATTTAGTTGTAGACTACTCAAACACGAATCTGTATTCCCAGATTTTCAATGAAAGTGAAAAATAAAAACCTTAATTATCTTAAAGGATAAGGTTAGAACAAGCTACTCCATTATTCCCATATCTAGACCTAATTTGACCTCAACAGTATGCAGAATAAAACATCTGGATAGATAATTATCATAGATTTTGGTTTTAAAAAATGATTAATTTAACATTTGCTCTGTGAAACTGTTAATTGATGTTCCTTTCATCCCATTTTATGTGGTAACCTTTCTTTTTAGTCTGTCCCAAAAGAATCTCATAAACAATTTAACTTGAAAAATCCCTTTTTACCCTTGATGAAGATGATTTACAACCACACAAATATCTAAGAATTATTTTAGACCACACGTTTCAAAAGCTTCTCCTTTTTACTTAAACACTGTCCAGTCAAACAGTGCCACATAAAATGGGATAGACAAGTAGTTATTAAGATGTCAAGTCAAGTTCAAAAAATCTAAAGCAGCACCAGCAAAGATTAGTTTGTACTGTGGAACTATTATGTACATGTTTGTAACATGTTCCTAGCTATTTTTGGTCTCAACTGATGGATGCCTCTCACTGTCAGAGAAGCTTGTGTCAATTGAGCGTTTAGAAAGTTGAAATTCTCATCAGAAAGATCTGATCATGGTCTCCAGCTTGAACTTTTAGATTACTGGGTATGAAGGAAATAGGGGATGTTTGATGGGGAGTCAACTTAGACATGTTCTCTTAAGGCTAGGTGTTTAGTCGGTCTATTTAGTTGGGGTAACCATTCCCCAGCAAATAACATGGACACCTTCCTGGATTTTGCCAGTTCTTTCAATAAGATTTTCTGTATTCTGGATTGACAACTTCTCTTTTGCTGTAACCTTATACTGACATTGAATTGCTTCATGAAAAAATAACATTTAAGAAAAATTCAAATTTGTTTAAGGACAGATCAAACATTGAGAAGAAAGTTTTGTTAGGACAGAAGAAGTATACAGGCAAGCAGACCAGCCATATGAAGTAACCGCATATAGTCATTATCCCTGCCCCACCCCCACAAACAAAAAGGCTGGAAGACTAGAAAGAAAATACAAGCAAAAAGGATGGACAAGGTATTTACCTGTATAGCCAGTTCTCTTGTTGGGCAAATAACAACCACCCCAGTTCCATTACGTGGTGTAAAGTGGACATGAAACAATAATTCCACAGCTGGAATCAGAAATGCTAGTGTTTTACCAGAACCAGTTCTTGCAGCTCCGAGGACATCCTTGCCTTCCAGAAGAGGAGGAATTGCCCTAGCTTGGATCTTCAACACAAAAGATAAACAATTAACATAAGGAAATTTTACGAGAAAAATGTGTATTGGCAATTCAGTGTGCCGAATAGAGACATAAATCAAGTGGTTAGGGTCCTCGTGAACAAATTATTGCAACTTATCTAATCGAGTTCTGGAATAACAATTACAAACTTTTCACTTCAAGCAACTCAAGACAGAATACTGAAATAGAATAAGAAATTTGTTTACATCATAGCTGAAACATCATTCAGTTTATAAGTAACTTCTATCCATCCTAAGTCAATATCTAACAATAATGCCAAGTATTTCACTTTGCGAATATCTACTTACGAGAAATAATAGAAAATGCAAATTCAAAATCTAATAAACAACTAACAAAGCCATCAAGGATCCCGAGGTAGAGTATAAGCAAGGGAAACGAAGAAAGAAAAACTTGTAATTTACCTGAGTCATGTACTCAAATCCCATATCCTTAATTGCTTTCATGGTGGGCTCAGAAATTTCAATAGAAGAAAACAACTCCGCACTCATAATACCTGACCCACTCTTCATCTCTTTCTTAATCTCCTCCTTCAGTTCATGATCCAATTCCTGTTTTTCTTCATTGTTCTCTTGTTCTTCATCATCCTCTTCCTTCTCCTCGTTCTCTTTCTCCTTCTTACTCTCTTTTTCCGCAACCATTTTGCTCTTCTTGTCTCTCTTTCGCTTTCTCTTCTTCTTAATTGACTCTTCTTTTGCAACAACTATATTAGGATTTTCTTCAACCTCCGCCATGGCTAGAACTTACAAGACGGTGGCGGGTGGACTGCAGAACACATATAGGTTTTTCTAATTAGTCAAGTTGAGAAGGAAAAAAGAAATCTTACTTGTTAAGCAAAAAATTTAGCATAACACTACAACTTTGAGCTGTTATTAGGTAAAGCGAAACTTGAAAAAGCAAAATACTGTATTTATCACTATAAAAACATTGCGCAAAAAAAGGAGCTAAGGTTTTGGTATATTTATGCAGCGTAAGGGAATATTTACACTTGAAAAAACAATAGGAACATACAGTTGATAGTTGATACGTCGGAGAAAGAACAAGACCGTCAGAAAAAGAACAAGTGTGGAGTTTGCTGCAGAAAGAGATGCAGAAGAAGAAGTTAACGGGGGCGGAGGGTTTTGGGGCCAATCTAAACAGAAAGCTGTTATATGGGCCAGATGGGCCAAAACTTATATGGGCTACGGTCCTTTCTAGAAGTAGCTAAATAGTCTGATTAGGGCCCAATGGTCCAAAACTCAAGTTCAGTAAAAACTTATATGGGCCAAAACTCATCCAATTCAACATTTGAAAGGGAGAAGGCACAAATACACCTAACGGGGATGATTTGATAAAATAACCACAATAAGGATAGCTTTGTAAAAATATCCTTCATTTCTTTAACAATATATTTTTTGATAAAATTGCCCCTGAGCTATAACGACTAGGAAAAATGGAAAATAAAAAAATAATTAAAAAATAAAGAAAATAGAAGTTCAAAAAAAAAGGGAAAAAAAAGAAAAAGAAAAAAAAAGGCAAAGAAATAAAGGAGAAAAATAGAAAAATTGAGAGATAATTAAGTACAGGGAGTATTTCTTTTTTTAGAATATTTAAGGTATAGAGGGGCAAACATGTCTTTGATTCAACTTAAAGTGAAAAAAAAGGGCATTTTTTAAAGACTTCTCTTATAGAGGGTAACAAATCAAGACTACTACATTTGATGGGAATTCTTTGTAATTTTCTGCAAAGTATTTTTGGGGGTATTGATATCTATATATAGTCTTTTACTGTTTATTCGCATTTCTACTTATGGGTTTTTTAGACGAGTGTTTCTAGGAAATAACCTCTCTACTTCTAGGAGGTAGTGGTAAGATCTGCATACATTCTACTCTCCCCGACTTCACTTGTGGGATTCCACTGGATATATTGTTGTTGTGTTGTTTATTCACATATTTAAAGCAGCAAAAATGTCATTTCATAAATTTATTTATCATCTTTTTAGTCTAAAAGGGGAACCTTGGAGTAACCGATAAAGTTGTTGTCGTGTGACCAGGAGTTCACAGTTTCAAGTCTTCAAAACAATCTTTGGCAGAAATGCAAAGTAAAACCGCATATAATAGACCCTTGTGGTCAGGCTCTTACCCAAACTCTACGTATAGCGAGAGTTTTAGTGTACCGGGCTTGCCTTTTTAGCTTGATTTATACAATTTACTAAAAATGGTCAGGCTGCGTATAATAATAGGCCCTCGTGATTGGACCCTTTTTCAGACTCTGCGCATAGCGGGAGCCCTAATATATCTGACTTGCCTTTTTAGCCTAATTTATACAATTTGCTAAAAATGAACAGTCGCGCTATGTTTTTAAACATAGGGGTCAGACTGCGTACATCCGATGCCCCTTATCCCATAATGGGCTGGAACCTTTGAGGCATTGGGGTAACAAGTTCGGCCTTCTTTATTGCAGTAGAAGTGCAAGTCCAATACTTGTTGCTACACCCAAGTTGATCCCTCTGTTGTCATCTAGATTCTTTCTTGTTGTGCGTGCTTCTTCCTCCTTGTTTCCTCTTTTTTATTGAAATTCGACTAGCTACAAGCATAAATTATTTTGGTGAATGATATATCAAAGGATTTCATATTTAAAATTTAAGATTGTTTGAAGGTAATTTTAAATTAATTGGGATTAAATAGTCAATGTATACTTTATTCAGCTTTTTAAGAATATCATAATATATAATCAATGTATAACTCACTTACAGATGAACTATATTGTATAGGTGGTATATATATTTTTTATAATTTTTAGCAAGATATATTGTATAGTTAGTACATACTTTCCACGACTTATAACTATTTTTTTAATAAAAAAAACATTACTACATTTATCGTAAATTAATTACTTTGTAATATATATATTTAAAAGTATCCTTATTTTTAGTGAAGATTAGTTTTTGCAAGGAGAGAAACACGTTAATATGTGTATTAATTTCTAAATAACTTTTGTTGTCATCATGTATTTACTAAGAAAGTAAAAAAAAACCTCCTCCTCGTTTCCTATCAAAGATACCCAGGGACTCATTCATTGATGGAATCAACTAAACTTTCATATAATGCCAACAGTTGCAATATTGTCCTTCATATATGTCTACCAAATGAATATATATTGTGAAACTTGTATAATTGGTTATAGAATGATTATTATACAGAATTTAACTCGATATACATGAGTTGATTTGTTTTACATATAATGTTATAAATAGATGATTTAGTATTGGATTAATTACATTTATCATAAATCAAAAAATAGAATGATGATACTAAATCAAATCATTGAATAGAATCGTTTAAAGTTATATTAAAAAAAAAATATTGATTAGTCATAATTAAAATACAAGTGTGTGTATTATATTTTTGAAAGAACAATGCTTTGTATTGAGTGAAAAACATTTTATGTCACATGGACTCTAGCACACTCGAAGAAAGAGAAAATAAGCAGGAAATGTTTTTTGAGCTTTGACTTGTGGAAGCACTTTAGGTTAACCAGAAGATTACAAAAAGCAAGAAAAAAAATCATTAGTTCTTCTTTTAGCTTCAGAAGTTGTATTCTTAAAATTTATATGTTCCTCATATATTTACTTTTATTTTTTTCCCAAAAAAACTGAATTATACAAAAAAAGTAAAGCGCATTAAATAAATTTTACAGAATAAGATTGATCGAGAAAAATATAGACACAATTTCAAACTTAAAATCTAAAATTATTTAAAAAATTACTAGCTCACGATCGTACTTGTGAGGGGGCTTTGATAAACTATGATACCACAGATTCTACCATAAAGAAATATATCTGCTTAAATATAATAATAAATAAAGGTGAAGATTTTCCGTGATGGACCCCAATACTTGTTTATAACGGACCTTTCACAGTCTGCCACTTATATGACCGTTACAAATTACTAGACTTTTAAATATTCAAAATTGGCCCACTTTATTGTACCTAACCAATTTTTGCTTTCACCAGATGCTCCATATTTACCTTTTTACCCTTCTGAAACTTGGAAATGGACTGAAAATAGCAATAAAAAAATTGCTATTATCCTCCCTTTACTGTGAACCGTCGATCTTTCTCAAATCAACGGTTCATGATCATCTCCCCAATATACAGGATCTTGTTCGTTCCCTCTTTCCCCAACTTCTCATTTCTTCTGTTTACTCGAGACCCAATTTAGCTAATTTGCTTCAGTTTCTGAATCTTGAATTTTCACTGAAAGTTGTCAACTTTCTTGCAATCGAAACAGTTTTAGCTACTGGGTTACTCGGGGATCAGCAAGGGCATGTTTGGGAGTGTGAAGGTTTGTTGATAGAATGCCAGTTTTCACAAGATCTCACATAACTGACTCGCAGCCACAGAATGATCAAAGAGTTAGACCAAGAACAGATCAAGAAGATACCCAAATGGCTCGAAATTTGAGAAATCCACACCATGGTTTGAAAGAGAAGATGAAAGCACTTACCCTTTTGTATGAACAGCAAAAGCAAGGGTCTGCGGCTATCAAGAATCAATCTTTCAAGCCTGAGGAATCAAGATTATTGAGTCACCCTAGTGTAGACCTTCTCAGTTCCGGAAGAAGAGCTGAGAAAGAACAAAAACAAACAAAGCCAATTAGTCATGTGATGAGGGAGAACATTATACATAGTTCAACTGTAACAAGAACTTATGTGCAGCCGCCGCCACCGCAGCCTTCAGGATTGGATGATGGGAAGGAAAACATTGCGGTGGGGGGAGGAGGTGACAGAATAGTAGGATTTTCATACCCAAAAAAGGTGAATGCGTCCAGTACTGTGGCAAGAAGGCTTTCAATGGGAAGCTCAACAATGCCACATACAGAGACTAGGGCCACTAGAAGGACAGTGAAAGAAAATGTGCAAGAGTTAGATACCATTTCGGAGAAAGCAGTCTGCAAGGGGGGGAGTGGTGATGATGGTGGTAGTAGAATTCTTGTTTTTGTAAGGCTAAGGCCAATTTCAAGAAAGGAGAGAGAAGCTGGAGCCAGGTGTTGTGTGAAAATAGTGGATGGAAGAGATGTTTATCTGACTGAATTCGCCAATGAGAATGACTACCTTAGGCTAAAGAGGCTTAGGGGGCGCCATTTTACTTTTGATTCCTCCTTTCCTGATACTGCCACTCAACATGATGTTTACTCCACAACGTGAGTTGGAAAAATTTTAATAACTTTCTCTTGATCCATTAATCAAGAGAACAGCAATTGTCAAACTTGTCAATACTATAAGCCTTTGATATCAGTGTGTTAGTAACTTAATAATTTGTGGCTGCAGTGTCATTTATAGAACTTTTAAGGTCTGTAAGCCTTTGGTGTTAGTGTGGTGGCAACTTGATAGTTTGTGGCTGCAGTGTCACTTGTAGTATCTTTTATTTCTAAAATCCTTTAATGTTAACGTGGAAGCAACTTGATTGTTTGTGGCTGCAGTGTCATTTGTTGTATCTTTAAGTCTAAAAGCATTTGATGTTTGTGTGGTAGCAACTTGATAGTTTGTGGCTATAGTGTCATTTGTTGTATCTTTTGAGGTCTGAAAGCTTCAAAATTTGCAGTCTAGAGATGGGTGTTTGTTAGACTAAGGCTTCTAATTTTTCCGTAGTCTTTCTTGAGCAAAAATCTGTTCTTTTGGCAATAGGAGCACATTTTCTGTCTAGCAGATCTTAGATAGTTGTAATAGTTGGTAGGCTAAGTGCTCTCATTAGGCTTTCGTTTACACTGAACTATCGGAATAAAATGGATCTAAATAGCAAACAACAACAACATGCCCAGTGGAATCCCACAAGTGGAGTCTAGGGATGGATCTAAATAGCGCGGAGTGAAAACATAGAGTATTTGTTTATCAGACCCCATATGGTAATGAGTCGTAGGGATTGATTGTCAAAATAGTGAAAGCTCAGCAGAATTATAAGATTTAATAGCTTGTTTGATGAGAGGGGATTTTCTTGAGATCAAACTTTTGCTATCAGAGCTGAAACTACCTAAGTCTACACCTCCTTGATTAATATAGAACTGAACACTTGGAATCTTGTATTTTCCAGAACAGCAGAGCTTGTGGAAGCAGTTCTGCAGGGAAGAAATGGTTCTGTGTTTTGCTATGGTGCCACAGGTGCTGGAAAGACATACACAATGCTTGGTACAATCGAGAATCCTGGGGTAATGGTTTTAGCAATCAAGGATCTCTTTAGCAAGATTCGGCAAAGGAGCTTTGATGGGAATCATGTTGTTCATCTTTCATATCTAGAGGTCTACAATGAAACTGTGAGAGATTTGCTGTCCCCTGGAAGGCCTTTAGTACTAAGAGAAGACAAACAGGTATGTAGCTTCACAAACATCGATAATTTTCTTTTGTTCTCCCATCTTTTATATTTGTCTAGTAGTAGTTGTAGTGGTTTCCAATCAAAGCTTTCCATATATGGAAGAAAATTAGCAAAAGGAAGTTCATCTCACACTGTTATAATGCAGGGTATAGTGGCAGCAGGGCTTACACAGTATAGAGCATACTCCACAGATGAAGTATGTAGCCTTATTTTCTTTTATATTGGTCATAATGGAGTATTAGTTGCTGAACCAAAGTTTAGTTGACTTGTATTTCTTTTATGGAAACAGGTAATGGCATTGCTCCAACAAGGAAACCTAAACCGAACCACAGAGCCCACCCGCTGCAATGAAACGTCCTCACGCTCTCATGCTATTCTTCAGGTCATTGCAATTTTTCCATATTCATAATTCATGCAGCACCTCTGCCATTTCTTGATTTTTAATGATTTTTTTTTTCAACACACAGGTTGTGATTGAATATTGTGTCAAAGATAGTTCAAATAACATTGTAAACCGAGTCGGAAAGCTTTCACTCATTGACCTTGCGGGTTCAGAAAGAGCTCTAGCTACTGATCAGAGAACCCTGAGATCACTTGAAGGTGCTAACATAAATAAGTCACTGCTCGCTCTGAGCAGCTGCATCAATGCTCTCGTTGAGGGCAAAAAGCATATCCCTTATCGGAATTCTAAGCTAACTCAACTACTCAAGGATTCACTGGGTGGTGCTTGTAACACCGTGATGATTGCCAATATTAGCCCAAGTAATCTTTCATTTGGTGAAACCCAAAATACACTACACTGGGCTGACCGAGCAAAGGAGATCCGAACAAAGGTTAGAGAATTTATAACTACTACTACGCAACATTGTTTTTGGTAAATTACTTTTATTAGCCCTCAGATTTTTCGCCTTCGCAATGCAACATCAAGTCTGGAATTAAGGCGTAGTTGATTGATTTATTATTCTAGTGTACTGCTTCAAATGAATTGTCATTTCAGAAGTTACATTTTAGATACTAAAATCTCTAGTCCTCTGCAGCTGTAGTAACTTTCTGCAGCTTACTATCATACTATGTAACATATGGACTTAAAAGAGGTGTACATTCAAAACAGTGCGTATAATGCTACTTATCTCCATTGAAGTATCATGAGTTTTAAATATAGAATGAATATTGTGCTTCTTAAAGTTTTCCAACTCCATGTTTTTCATCTAATGCCAGAGCATCTATAATCACATGCAAATGCAGCTGACAAATACATTAGCTGTGAAGCATCTATAATTTTTTGTTCTCATTCTTATATCTCCTTGCAAAACTGCAGGCTTATGATGCACATGAGGAAATACAAATGCCTGATTCTGAAACAGATCAGGCCAAGTTATTGCTTGAGCTGCAAAAAGAGAATCGTGAATTGAGAATGCGATTGGCTCATCAGCAGCAAAAGCTGATTACAGTCCAAAAGGAAATTTTGGCTGCAAACTCTTCCCCTGCCCCATCAATAGTTTCCTCTATCTTATCACCAGCACCATCTTCTGCTCAGCCAAATGAAAAACGAAAAGCAAGACCCTCTTTCCTGGCTGGAAATTGTTTTACCCCGGAATCCAAGAGAAAAGGTGCAGATGACTCAGTCAGAGATCTAAAAAAGGTGGTTAAGGGATTGGAGGCAGAAATTGAGAGACTGAAGAAGGATCATGCATTACAGTTAAAGCAGAAAGATGATACAATCCGTGAGTTGTCACGAAAGAGTGCAAAACCACCAGGAGGGACACAAGTGGGTGGTGTAAAAAGAATTGTTACAAGGGCAAGCTTGCGGCCAAGGGAAGCACATGATGTTGATTTGAAGAGTCCAAGTCATCGGTTTCATTCTCCAGCTCCCACGGCAAAAAAACGCAGCTTCTGGGATATAACAACAGCTAACAGTCCATCAGTTGTCACTTTAAATGGAAGAAAGACCAGAAGCCATGTTAGTACTGAAACAGCAGCAGTTCCATCCATGCTTCTCCAGGTACATTCGATATCTTCTACTTTCATTTCACATGGCATTTATTTCATCGAGTTTTTGGCTATTCATGCTTGTTCAAGTATATTTTGATATCTTCTTCTACATTTATTTCACATGGCCGCATAGTTCATCAACTCTTTACTTATGTGTGCTAGATAGATATGGACTTTTGCAAGTGAACAGTTGAACAATGGTCCTAATAGATTTTAAATTTTAACTTACAAGAAATGGTTAGATGTTTAGCACCATATAACATCAAAAACAGATACAACTAGCCCTCAATCCCAATCAAGTGAGGTTGGCTTATATGAATGCTCGCTGTCCATGTCACTCCACTTAAGTCCATCTCAGTGCAATAGTGTAAAACATTAGTCTGGCTGGCACTAGAAGTTATCTACATTTTTCACTGGCACAACAACCAACTTCATAATTGTGCTTTAAAGTGTACCTTTGAGTTTCTTCTGCGAACTGATGCAGCTATCCATGTTTCTGGTTTGTGTTCATGTTTGGGCCGCATGTAATCAATTACACCACTCAGCCAGGATTTGCTCGCCAGAATGTAAAGCACTAAGAAAGGCAGATCACTTGGCGATTCCTACTTAGTTGGTGGTGATTCAAGCTTATCATTTGTCACCTTGGAGCAAGGCTACAGAGGAGTACTCATTCACTAGTATTAGACAACAGACTAACTGTCTAACAGTGATTAAATCTCTAATTGTTTATGACTTTTCTCTCTCTTTTTCTTCCAGATTACTCGGGCTTTATTGAAGTCATGTTATTAATATTATTTCATTGTTTCATTCTATCATGAAAGTTTTGAAACACATTTGCTTCAAGTTTCTGTAGATTACTATGCTCTTCGCAGTTAAAAATGTTTCAGGATTGTTGTCTTGGCAGATGTCTTCTTGTCAGTGGCATTATCATCCTGTTTTCGAGTTTGAGTTCCAATACCTAACAGGGTATGGACATTAATGATATCAGAAATGAGTTCCAATGAATGGAATAACTACATGTGAAACCAGAGAAGATTTCGTGAAGAAATTAAATGTGGATCATGTTGCCCTATATCAAAACTCAACTGGAAGTGAATCACGATTTGGATAACAAAATTGGAACAGCACTAGCCAAAAAAGTTTAAATAGGCAAAAATAAGAAAAAGAAGTCCTTCTCCTTCACTCTTTTTTCTAAGTGTTTGACTGAATAGTATAATATTCTTTCGAGCCATGAAACATGGACAAATCCTGTCTGGACTTGAAAGAAGAAAAAGGCAATTTAAGCTTCATTTCTTTTGTCAATGGCCCATTTTTCCTTGTTTTGGAGCACTAATTAGTAAAAGGGCAGTGGATGGAGTTGTTCTTCCCTTGATCAGAGATCTCGGGTTGGGTATGGAAAAATTCTTGTAGGAATGTTTTCCCCTAATGAGATCCTACACTGCACGAATTCAAAATAGTCGAACTCCAATAAGGGTACCAAACACCAGGCGAGGAGAAAAATAATAGTAAGGGATTTTTGAGCTGTTTGCTCATTGGAGGGCATATTTGAGCCAAAATGACAGATTGTTTTGAGCCAAATACGTAACAATAAGAACATTTTTACACTTAAAATGTAACAGAGATTAAAACTGATCCATTTTGAATAGTTCAAGTATATATTTGGCTCTTTTCACTATTATTAGGGGGCGGCAACTAAAGAGGTAGTGAGACTGACTGCAATTTCAGAAATAGGTTGACTTTCATTCATTTTTGTTATGGAAAGTGAAAGTCGTTTCGTTTAGTACGAGTTTTTCCAACCAAAAATGAGTGTAAACTAACCCATTTTGAATAGTTCAAAAGTATAACCGACTCTTTTCTCTATTATGTATTACAACGCCGAGACAGAACTAGAATAAATAAGGCCCAAACATAAGTTTGTGGTTGCAGCAAAATACTATTACCAGACGAAAAAAGAAAGAGTAATGTTGTTAGCGGGGGAAAAAAAGAAACTTTTAACAACGGTCGTAATTCCTGTTTGGTCCTACAAGACAGTTGCCATGTGAAACTAGCTAGGCACACTTATTTTGGCGTGATAGGCAAAAAACAAGAAAATGGTTTAACAAAGATGGTGTATATTTTAGCAAGCAATAAATAAAATAAATGCACTGTGATTTTCTAATGATTGAAGCATTAGTAGCAGACTGGAAATAATCATATCATACCCAAAAATGATGTTTATACCCTACGAACATTAAACTGTATCATATCTTGCTAGGACCTCTAAAATCATTCAGATTTTCATTTTTGGTATTTTTCTCCTTAATTTATACTCGTACTTATCAAATTGCAATAGAATTTGCAAATGATTACACATGATTAGATGGGACATACTGCAGATAAAAACAATTCCTCAGCATTTTTTGAGCTTATCCTCCTTAGTTTTGATTAGATTAAGTCGTGATCGATTCAGACACTATGAGTTTTCGGAAATTCAATAACTTTTGCACAAATTCAATATCTTCATTAAGAAGCTCGTTATTTATAATACTATGTGTCTGTGAATTCAATTAAGTTCGTTACAGAAATTCATAAACTTCAACTCCTAAATTCATTTGAGTTCAGTAAAGCAACAAACAACTATTGAAACTTTGAATAATGATGACAACATGATCAAAAGAAAACCTCGGTTACTGTGAAAATGTAATATAATTAATTTTGATATTTTCATTTATTTGATTATTGTACTCCATCACACATCCACTAAGATGGCCTCCTCTTTTTCACTTTGTATAAAGGATATTGAAAATAAAATAAATGAATATAAAGCCTTGAAAATAGGAAAATAATCATTGCATACCGTAAACCAAACTTTTGTTTGAATGAATGAATACCTCTTTTCTCCTCATGATTAAGTTCTAATAGCATCATAGTTTACCTACCCCTTTATTATTTTATTTATTAGTCATTAATAAGGGGTCAAGGACATATTCTGAGACGAGTAAATTGACATATATTTGCCTATTTAATAAATTTTGATATGTTTAGTTATATAATATTGACCTTCTCCTGTTTAATGAATCTCGGGATGTGATCTAAAGGTCTTGAATTCAATCGGTTTTCCAAATTCATGGAATAGCTGGAGTTTGGTGTATCATGTTGCGCTTTTAAACCTTCTCAGTCAAATGAATATTAACGTAATAGTAAAAGTTATCATTGTATGATCAAGAGTCACAAATTCAATGTAATTCTGGCCTTCTTCTAGACTCCTTGCGCAGCGAGAGTTTAGTGTATCATATTGTCCTTTTTAACCTTCTTTATCTAGCTTCTAAAAACATCCTAATAATGGATATGTCTGCCAAATAAAAGATGCAAAAATCTGGTAATGTTGAAACTTCTAGTGGTGTAAAGGGAAAGCTAAGTTCTAAAGCTGAGTTAACATGTCAGTTAGTGAAGGAAAGTTTGTGTTGATTTTTGCTTTTGAGGACTTCTATGATTGTGCTTTATTAGTAGTATTAATAGTTTAACTTCTTGGGATTCTCATGTTACTTTGATCAAGTCCAGACTCCAGACCAAAGATAATATGCGCCAAAACCAATGACTGGAACATGCAATTTTTATACCCTTTGGATCAGATGCCCAAAATTTATCTTGTATTCTGTCTAGCTAGTTTCCAGAAAAAGTAAATCTTTAAAGATTTGAGGGGTGAAAAAAGCAGTCAAGAAAAGAAGGAAAAAGAAAAATAAACCCTATATTACCTACGCAGATCTTACCACATGAAGATAGAGAGGTTGTTTCCGAAAAATCCTCATCTCAAAAATCAAGTCCCATTAGGAGAAGATAATAGATATGGAAAAGAAAAGGGAAAGAAAAGGAAAACAACTAATAATGAAAAGTAAAATGATAGTATGTAAGTATAATAAAGTAACAAATAATAAGACGGATAATGACAACACAAGATATAAATACTATTCCTACTAACCTACTAAATCATAAGGTCATACATCAACATACCCAATAAAGAGATGTTTGTGTTAAGAGATTCAAGAATTTCATCATCATCCACACATTTGTGTGTCATGTTACAGTTTGAACAGTAACAAAATGCCAATCACTTTGATGGATACAGGAACAAATTATGTGCCAAAATTGTCATGGTATCAACAGAGAATTAGAAGACAAAAAGAATAAATATTTGTCTTATATGATCATGCAGTGATTCAATCATTTAGGTAATATAAGTAACATATATTTTCCATTCCACCCAAGAAAGAGAAAAAAGATTACAGTAACCCCATTGTTGTCCAAAATAAAAGACATAAAAAGAAAATTAAAACATAGAACATTGCTAGACCTCCATGTCCATGGATCAAGAAAAGATTAATATATTCAGTTAAACTCTTCAAGAAAGAAGAGGAAAGAAAAGGACTTCATCTAATATTCTAATAAGTTAAACTCTTAGCAAATAAATGCTAAGTTCAGGAGCTCCATTGCTATCAGGATTCATCATGTAGAATGCCTCTGAATCTCTTGATCCAATAACTCTCTCAAATTTGGCCCTCATATACATAATCTCTCCAGAATCAGCACTTTCTTCTTCTCCATTCCCTGGCAAAACACCAGCACCCATTGATATTGGCTCCACAGCTTTTAGAATCTGCAGTTCTTTTGCCCCAATTTCTCTTCTTGTTGCAAAGCCACATTTTTTACCATTACAGTAAGTCCTCCACGCAGGCTCATCTATGAGTCTAGACACTTTTTTTTCTTCCTCCTTATCGCATTCCAATGCGATTCGGACCAACCCAGACGCCATTTCACGGACTAATCCACTTATAGGTGTGGCTAACTCAACTAAGAAGGCTGGCTGTGAGCTGGAATCTTTTTGAAATGCAAAATGTACATGTCCACGCCTGTGCCCAAAAAGGGTGCCCACAACTCTTGTTCCAAGGCCTTGTTGGAAGTTAGCCCTGTTTCGCCCGAACGAAGTTAGGACAGATTTTAGCCTGGCCATTGCTATAGCTTGCAGCTTCCTCCTATTTGCTGAAGCAGATTCTTGCTTTAACTGGTTGTTGTTGTCCTCTGCCTTGTTTTCAGGGATAGTGTTTAAAGTTGATGACTTGGGGTTTGAGACTTCAGGATTCTTGAAAGAATGTACCTTTATATTCTCTGTTTTCCCTTCTTCATTTCTGTGCTTTGGAGATGGATTTTCTGATGTTACTTCTTCTTCTTCTTCATTGCTGACTTTAGCTGTCCAGTGGAACTGCCTCTTAGAGGACAAATCTTGGAAACTCTTCGACATGATTGTCTTCATCTAAGAGAAGAAAATCAGAGTAGGCTGTTACTTTTAAAGTAATGCAGGGTAGGAGCGGAGAGTAAGGGGCAGAGAGATTCTTGTTACTTCTTTATTCAAGGGACTCTCTTTATTTTTTTTATTTGTTTTGGTTCAAGCAAATAAGAATCTGATAAAGAAAAACACAAGTGTCCCCACCAACTGTCATGGGAATTGGGAGTAGTATAACAACACAGGGAAAGGCTTGAGAGGATATGAGGAGAGAAAGGTAAATGTTTTGAAATAAAGAAAGGAATCTCAGGGAGACATAAAATGTGTTATTTCACTTTCCTGTGGGGTATGGTGAGAAAGAAATAGCTTGACTGGCTCTTTTTTGACCTGAACAAAAACAGTGTTGTCACAAAAATCACAGTGAAAGAACCAAAGAACCATCACTATTCACTCTAGACATCCTCCCAACACAACATTCTGCTCATGTCTTGTGATGATGTTTGCCTTACCTTAGCAATCACACAGATTCTGAAACCTTACCAAAGCGATGAAATATTATGTTACTACTCAAGACACAATAACCTGTGACACACACAGCATCAATGCTGACACTGTGATAAGGGATTTACTTCTCTCATTCCTCTTTCATTCTTTTTTGCAGAAAAGAGAAAAATGCCAACCATATGGTGGGCCTAACTTAAAATGGAAAAGCTGAAGGCATTTCCTTCAATGTCTCAATTCTTAGTTTCCCTTCTCAAAGAAGTGACTGAATTACTATAGGAAATCATGAGTCAAATGTTAGTAGAAACAAAATCAGTTGGGGATAATGGTGGATCCAAAGTAAACAGGAAACACCATTTAGATAACTTACAAGGAGGACCCTAGGTTGTTGCCATGAGCACTAAGTCGAGTTGTAAAGCCATTACAACAATGACCTTCTTTGTCTTTGGGAAACAGTCCATCTCCATAAAATAATGGTAAGGTCTACGTACATTTTACCCCTCCCAAACCTCACTTATAGAATTCCACTTGGTATTTTGTTGTTTAATCATCACAGTCATCATTCGTCCCCTACTGGTTTTCAGTGCAGTGACAATTTTTTATTAGGTAAAAGTAATAAAGATACAAAACCCAACGCAATCAATCACTTTGGTACTGGGTGGGGGCTGAGTCGGCCAATTAGTGTGAAAGGGCCAACTGATGACAAAGAGCACCAACAATGCCCACTCTAGACAAATAAAAAATATACTCAAAGCACTTGTAGGCCGGAGAGACTAATCTGAAGAAAATTCACTAATTACAGAAAATATGGGCATAATTAAAAGAGTACAAACATAACTCAAGTTCACAAGCAGGCAAAGGAGCCAGGAGCTTTTTGTACATGATAAAAGAGAAACCACCTGTAAAAACTAAAGCGGTGCTAGCCTATAGAAAACACTAGGCCCTAAAAGTTAGCAATCCAATTTTTGCTCCGCTTCTGGGTCTGGCTGTTTGGGCGGAACTGTAACAATTCCATTCATCCTTGCACGTGCTTCAGCAAACATCCTCTGTTGTGCAGCTAATGCTTCTTCTTCAGTCATTTCAGCTACATTATTGCTCCACTTCCCAGCTCTCACGGTGTCCTATGGGAGAAAGACGAAACAAAAGGGCAATCATTAATGTAAAGTTTTTCACCGTTAAATCTTTTCACGTGGCCGCAAAAAATATCGAATTCCAAAATCAATGTGGAATGCATGTGGATCAGTTAAAACTCTAGCCACGAGTAGAGAGGTTTTGGACAAAGGGTGAGAAAAGAAGAGGAATGAATATAACACTTTGTTTCAACAGCAGAAGGATGTCTTTGAACATCCTAATTTCTAGGCCATCCATAGACACCGACTCATGTAGAAAGGACAGAAACGAGCTTCTACTTACCACCGTCTCCAGCTTGTGCTGTTCAAACGCGGCATAAACATCTTTAATATATTCCCCAAAGCCAAGAACCTGAAAGATAAAAGGTTGTTTCATAATTCCAAGGAAATGGAAGCATATAGAACAAATTTTCACAGCCTGACATATTAAAAATGACCTAAAAGTGACTATTTAGTTAAGGTTTACTGCTATTCAACACTAATAATTATATAGTGTATTTTAAGTACCATACATATACTTGACAAAAGGTCCATGGGTTGGTGGCAAAAGGTATAGAACAATTTTTTCCAGGCTAGCATAGTGACTATCTAGTTAAGGTTACTGGTCCTTCCAACATAATTATTTAAGTACTCAAGTACCACACTTAAAACTGGTCCATGGGTTGAAAGTGAAAGGCAGTTCCTAGAGACCTAAGGAAACAAGAATATGATTTCTGCAATTGATGTGGCCTAACGTCATCAGAGTGTGTGCTTTTGTGTGTGTGTGGCAGTGGGTGGGTGGGGGTCATCATCCTTGATGGCATCATGCAAACCTGTGATATCAGGTAAGGTGGTTTGAAATCCTTTAAATCACCTTCAAATGAACTACTCATGCTAAGTATGATTACAGACTTTCAAAAAGAGCATGATGGAGATGACGAACATAGTAGAGAAACTACAGGATCAAGAAGTACCTCTAAAGCCTTGAGTACATGTTCTGGTGCAATCGTTCGTTTATCTTCTCTATTACAAACTTCATTTGATTCTGATGAGATAAGATTGATGAACTCTGCACAGGAACAATGAAAGGTGAAATACCACGCAAAATTAGAAAAAGAACCAACTAAGAGGATTCTCAGATATGAAGTCAAGATATGATTTAATTTTTAGGAATGCAAAGAGATGAATTATATGGGTTATAAAAAGAAATTAATCATATAATCTAGTTGAACGAAAGAACATAAAGAGAGACTTCAATTTTGTTGAAGTAGCAAACACAAGTCACAAGCCAAAACACCAATGGAAATATACTTACAAGTAACAGTGGAAATAAGTACATAAAACCAGCAGCATCAAACATACTGTTATGCTTTGTTTCTTCAACCAATCCCAATGGACCATTAATGAACAAAATGATTATGGAATAGGTTTTTCACTGCAGAAACACCTTTTCTTTTTTTTGGAAGAATGTAAGGTTTCATGATACTTGTATCGACTTACCACCCAGCTTGGTGCGGAGCAATTTCTCCTAATCAACATACAAGCTACCTACATTCTCAAAAGGAAAAGAAGAAGAGTAACAATGAAACTTCATAAGAACTCTGGCTTTTTAAGTTCCCAAGTCATATATGATATACAACTCAAGATGAGTTAAAAAGAACTTGAATGCCCTTAATGGTAACCTGTATTATTCAACTATGTCCTAAACTGCCCAATGCTTATTATATTCTGTATTTTGTGACACAGAATGATGACCACGAGCTAAGAAACAATTAGAGGAAAAGTTTCCTAGTAAACCGTCCTCCTCCAATGTATAGACAGATCAGTATTACTTATTCCACCATAATATTCTAGAGAAGCATAGTAGCTATTAAAAGAAGAGAGCTACTAACAGCACAGCACATCAGCAGAACTTCAAACTAAACTCAAAAATAAAATCAGACAAATGATAATCAACTCACCTACACAACATTCAATCAAAAGATCCTGCGTATCCCGAGCAACACGAACATCAGGGGGCAACATTTCTTTAATAATCTTTGTCATAGTTGCTGAGAAGAGAAAATAGTACAATCAGTATATTTAGCAACCAAGGAAATAAGTAAACCATCAGGCAAACTCAGTCGTACATCCCAAATGGAAAACTCATGAGGAAAACAAACAATTCAGAGCATAAGGTGAAGCCAGAAGCAACAAAAAAGAACTTCAATATCCCACTATTTGGCTTTTACAACTGAAATCACCAATCGGATCAATCTAATTATCAAAATCTTTGCAGAAGCAATTATTCGCTTAAGTCACTGACAAGTTAAGTTTTACACTCTTCAGAAATATTTCACAAACTCCGCTCTCCAGGCAGGGAGAGAGCAAGCTTAGGGGAAGCAAAAGGGTTTAACTGAACCCCCTTTGCAAGAATTGAACAGTGAAATATGGCAAAAAAGATTTTATTGATTATATTATAAACGGTTGAATTCTTTCAACATAAGAGAAGTTTCGAGTGTGTCAGTAGACGTGGTTCAAACAATGATTTAGGTCACAAGTTCTAATTGTAGGCATCAAACTTCAGTATTTCTTTGAATCCATGTAGTACATCCCAACCTTGTAAAAAATTAATGGCTTTTAATTGCCCTGAATCACCCCTCCAAAAGCAACTAATATCCCTCATTGCTTAATCCCCATTCATCTTCTCAGAATATGGTAATTAGGTTCTAACGATAACCAGAACAGAAACATGAGTAGTAAAACAAGAGCAACAGAAACAGAGAACATAAACTATTCTCTATATACACCAGACATGGGCAGCTATAGAAGAGAGGAAAACCTTTGGGGAGCGAAGCATCCTCCTTCGTCTTACCAACAATATCCATTGGTTCCATCTAAACCCTTCAAAATCAAATTCGTAACTTCTTAGAAGAACAGTAACAATTTTCTGCATATCATGAAAAATAGAAGCAGCAAATAAATACGAAAATACAGCTACAATAATTAGTCTTACCTTAGAAAGAGAAATTGCCAAACTGGCACAGATCGGAGAGATGAAGGCTAAATCAAAGAAAACGGAACAGCAAATCGGCCGATTTGAAGAATTCGTAGGGAGATCGAAGAAGGTCATCGGAGTACGGTGGTGGTTCATGGTGGATATAGAGAGAAGAGGATGTGTTCGCAGACGACTAGGGCAAAGCGCATCCAACGAGGGATTCTCCACGCGCGAATGGATAGGTGTCGTGCATGAGCAGTGGGTCCCACCATCGTGGTGAATGCTAAATGGAGCGTGGTAAGCACGCAGGAGCAAAGTGTGTGGGATAACAGGTGACGTATATTGCTTATATAGTTTTCAGGAAAATGGGAAAGGGTTTGTTGGGTGGATGGAGTTAATAGTGGTGTCATCAGTGAAAGAGAGAGGAGACGAGAAAGTTTCCGACTCTGCTGGATTTGCCGATTAATGTGATGCCAATCTCATTTCGTTCAAATTGGGCTCTTTGTAATTGGGCTCTAATTTTTCCGACATTTCTTTTTGGATAAATAGGCTAAAGGCCCAAAACTCTTAACTCTCTTCTTTACTTTATTTTATGTATTTTATTTGTATTTATTTGAATATTAACATTTATTTGTTTAGTTTTAATCTAATTAAAATCTCCAAAAGTCAAATTATTTTGTGCTAGTCAAAATTAATTTTTGTGATTTTTAATTCGAAGAATGCATTTCTAAGTCTTTTCAATACTTCAAATATGTTTGTGAAAATTATTTACTTAGATTTTTCAAATTTTATTTTAGACATTGATCTTTTCAAAAGTTAGACAAATAATTTTCAAATTATCGGATAACCGCGTGTTAGTGGCTATTTTAAGTGTTAATACCTTCTTAAAATAGTAATAAGAACTCTTACCCATTTCTTTGAATTTTTAGGACTTTTTTAGTTAGAGTCTTAAAATTATTTTAAGTTTTCTTAATTTCTTTAAAAAAAATTAAGTGGCGACACTGTTTTTCTTATTTTCTTTTTTGAAAAAATTGATTTTCTCTCAAATTAATTAAGTTTAAACCGATATTTCATTTCTTAAAAAAGTCATTTTTGTGATTAACAGCGTATAAATGTTTCTAGATATCCATTAGATTGTTTTTCCTTGACTTTGTGAAATTATTATTCTGCCCTTGGTCGTCCGAAATGGACATTTCTATAGATTAGAAATATACAAAAAAGTAAAAAGTTTACAAAAAAAGTATCCCATGTTTTATTTACATAAAAAAAAGCCTAAAATAAGCAAAACTATACAATATATTTGTCAAAGTTATAGAAAGTATACACTACTACACAATATATAATACTTATACATGAGCTTTACACTAAATATACATTATCCCTATTAGTTTGTGGATGTAATTATCCCTATCATTTTTATGATAAAAATTGAATATGTGAATCATATAGGGCAAATCCTATCTCACTTAAGTTGATACTTTTGTAATTGGATAGTGTCTTGTACATCAATATTCCTTTTCATCTCTGTTTGATGTGTCACGTACTAAAATCTTTAGATTCTATGATTCGTCGCCAAACTTTTGATCCATCCTTAACTTCATCGTATGTCTTGACATGATGTACTGTATGTCATATATGAATATCATATGCCTCAATATCTTTGTTTTAACTCGTAGCATCACTTCATCCATCATAAGACAAATGAAAATAGATTAAAAGTTGATACCTGATGAAATCCCATTTATGTCCGAAAAATATGTTAAATCATCTCACCATTGTTCTAGTCCACGTTCAGATTGTATATATCCTTAGTTTCTCTAATCTAAGCTATAAATATACTTTCAGATTCCTAATACCTCAGAATGACATTCATCTTACTCATTTTCTAGCTTAATTTCTCTAATGACAGCTATAAATATTCTTTTAGATTCCTAATACCTTCAAATGACCTTCATCCTTCTCATTTTTTAGGTCAATGAACATCATGTAAAGTCTCTCATTTTATACTTATACTGCTCTAACAAGTGCCTCACAAAATGCATGACTTTTGTTTTTTATTATTTTGACATGAATAAAATTAATTCTCCAAAAATATACACGCTCATCTTTTATACTTATCTCGACCACTCTCTCCCACAAAAGTTTTAAAGAAAAAAATAAAGGGAAAAGTACACAAAATACACCTAATTTGAAATTATTTATCCTTAATAGACCCAAGTCAAATTATTTATCCTTAATGGACCCATGACCCAAACTATTTACCTTTTTATCCACTTACCCCTTTTTATTTCGTATCCGACGTCATGCTGACGTTAGCATAAATATTATGAAATATACTCCGATGGTATATATATACCATACGGGTATCATATAGAATGAGCTCAATCCTCCGTGATACTCTAGTGGTATATTGATACCCAAACTGGTATCATATAAGAATATGTTTTTTTTTGTAAGAAATAAATAAGAAACAAATTAAAAAATCATTAAACTTTAAATTAGTAGAAAATGTATTCGTTATGATACTCCGTCGGTATATTTATATCCTGTCGGTATCGCATAGGATTAGAAAATTATAAAACTTACAAAATTATTTATTAAACTCTAAATTAGTAGAAAATAAATTCTTGTGATATCTGATGATACATTGATATCCTATCAGTATTATATAATTGTGAGCCTTTTTTTAATAAATAAAATAATTAGGAGGACATTAAAGTTACAAACTTATTTATTAAATTCTAAATTAGTAGAAAATCTAATCTTTATGATACTCTATCGGTATATTGATACTATATCGTATCATATATGACTGAGCTTAATCCTCTATGATACCCCATTGGTATATCATACAAGGTGGGTGTTGACGTCAGCATGATGTCAACATGCGAATTTTAATATTAGGGGTTTGTTTGATTTGAATATAAGTTTGGGATAAATTATATTGGGGTTAGTAATGATGGAATAAGTTATGTTGAGATTATACTTTATTAAGTGTTTGATTTGTTGGATAAATTTTAAGAATATTATGTTTGTTTACAATAATACCGTTCACTTTATTAATTTTTAGTGTATTTTGTTTGCTAACTTTAGTTATTCAATATTCGTTTTTAAAGTAAATCTCTCATCTTATTTAACTTAAATATTTTTAGGTGTGCATTTCCATAATAATGTCATATGTGTTTAAATTTTTTTTAAAAAAATTTAATTTACAAATAGAACTTGTATTTTTAAGTTTGTTAAAGTAAAAAAGGGTTTATGAAATTTTTTTAATAGAAAAATATGAATTAGTATTATT
>JAABOM020000075.1:25809470-25831010 GCA_011800125.2 Solanum clarkiae
TGTACAAGGATATTATTGTCATTGACTCTTTATATCCTGAGATAATTTATCCCAGAATAACTTATGTCGAGATTAGTATATCGAGGGATAACTTATTCCGATACTATTATTAGTCCCGGAATAAGTTATCCCGCCTTTGTCAATCAAACAGTCATTTAAGCCTCACTAAACTTTTATGGCACGTTATTTTTCCTCATCATTCACACCAAATGACCCTTAAAGGGACTAATTCTAAACTTTTATCCAATTGAAATACACCACCAATAACATACCCCGTTGAAATACACCAGTAAGCATAAATAGTGGATTAACAATTTGGGTTGTCACTCTAATTTTTCCTTCCAAAATCAATTACACCACTAAGTAATTAGTAAAGAATTAAAGATAAACACCACACAAATATATATGATTGAAGGGAACCGCCGGAGCCCCGCAAAAGTATAGAAATCACGCCGTTGGCTAATATCCGCTCTCCGGTAGGCAACTTTGTCGAATCGACGATCCCATTTATCAAAATCAAGGAAACTAGGGTTTATAAGTAGCAATTTGGAATCTATTCTCTCAAAGTGTGATGCGATAGCATCAACAAATATATAGCAAAATGGATAGCGACGAAGAAGATTTTGTGTTCTTCGGAACACCTATAGAGCGAGAGGAAGATGTCAGCAGCCGCAAGAAGAAGGCCATTGCTGAGGCCTCTGGCCAGTTGCGAACTCTTCCGGCATGGAAACAAGAGGTACTTAATTTCAAAGTCACTGTCACGGGTTTGAAATAAGAAAACATTTCGTTGGTTTAGGATTTTGAATAGTTGATTCCACTCGCCGCTAGCTTGAAAATACTGCTTCTGGAAATCATTAGAAGTCTTATGTTTTAGACAAGAAGGCATAGGATATGATGGATTAAGTTTCTTGAAGTTTTCCTGCTTGTTTCTTGTGTGAAATTAGGAGAATTTTAGTGGCAATGTAGTCTTGTTTGGTGGACATTTCGAAGCACCTTTTTCCTGTAAGTATCATGTCGTCCTTGTTGAGTTTAAGGTAGTTTACCCTGATATATACTATGAGAAAGTTGATGATTTGTTTTAACCTTTTGACGCACCTTTAGGGTCGTTTGATAGAGTGTATTGAGCAAAATAATGCGTGACTTAATTCTTTGTATTAGTAATACCTTGTTTGGTACACTTTTCCATGTTAGAGGTAAGCATTAGTTATACACTCTATTGTGTATTAAGGTTTGAATTACTAAAACCATGGATTTCTAGGTATTTGTAATGCAAAGTGTTTTAATGCATGTATTAGCATGTTAAAGACGACATTGTTCCTCAAAATCTTTTTACATTTTTTCCATCATAATTGTGAAGCATATCTTTGTAAATAAAATTTTTTATGCAATGATTACTATTTTTAATACACTAAACCAAACAATGGATTTTAAATAATCTATGTATAACTAATGCAAGCATTGGGTAAAATGTACGTAGACTTTACCACTACCTCATAGAGATAAACAGGCTGTTTCTGAAAAACCCTCGTCTCAAAAGTCAAGCCCCATAAACAGAAGAATGTAGATATGGAAAAAACAAAAGGAAAAGAAAAGAAAAAAGGAAACGACTAATAATGAAAAGCAAATGACAGGATATAAATACGATAAAAGTAAAAAATATAAGGCCCCACTTTTCATTAAAAAGAACAAATATAAGACCACACTTGTGGGATTCCACTGGGTATGTTATTGTTGTTGTTGTACTAATACCAACATTATTAATACAAGCATTACTAATACATTCTATTTTTGGCATTATTCTTGTACACTCTACCAAACGACCCCTTAGTACTTTATTAATACCTATAGCCTACTAAACAGCAGTTCCTGCTGATTAAAATGGGTGCCTGATCAAAGATTTCCATTCTCAGAAGCTTTTTGTTAATCTGCTTCTATCTAAATCTTTTTCTTGTTAATGAAATTGATTTTCAGGTCACAGATGAAGAGGGACGGAGGAGATTTCATGGGGCATTTACTGGTGGTTTTTCCGCTGGATACTACAATACAGTTGGCTCGAAAGAGGGTAGAGTGTAACTTCCATTTTATTGTTCTGTTATTTCAGTGACACGTTTCTTGATAATTTTATTTTCAATCTACTTATGTGAGATTCTTTATGAACCATCTATAACAATGTTGTAGGATGGACTCCACAGTCATTTACGTCGTCTAGGAAAAACAGAGCTGAAGTCAAACAACAGAGTCTCTTTAACTTCTTGGATGATGATGAGAAAGCTGTATGTTCTCTTCCTTCTGCTTTCTTCGTAGATATAAGAATATAAGTATGTTTTGCCATTTTTCGTACGTTTTGCGCCTAAAGAAGTCAATCAATTCTCTGACGAGACAACAGATTTTGACTGGTGAATATGAAACAATGTGGGATGCTTTTCTCAGGATGCTTGCTCAACTTTGTTATCAAATAACTTCCGATTGCAAAGCTGGGTTTTTACTTTTAAGAGAAATCTCCTGAAAGACACACGGCATCCAGTATATACATCTAGTGTGTTTTCCTCTGCCGTTTCTTTTCCAAAAGTCACAGATCCAAGTTCACGCTGTGTCATTTACTATGGAAAAATATGAGTTATCCTATGAGAGACATTGCCTTAACAAATATCCCGTTTACTTTTGGTGATTGAACTCACTAAGTACATAATTTTGTTTGTGCTGAATTAGAAATCTTGTAAATGCATTAATGTGGGGATCATTTGTAGTTATTGTAGAAAGCCATCTTTGTCCTCCTGTCAACTACTCTGCCTGCAGAAGCTTGAATTTCTTTTTCTTTCTCACCCATCTTTTGGTTGCCAAGTACTCCAAACTAGCTGACGATTTACTTGTGTGTTATGTGATGTGTCCCGGGAAGAGGAAATAGTAGAATATTCACGCGGTTGTCATGGGTCGAAGTCATTTATGCTTACATGTCTCTTGTTATTGGCTATGACTGATGTAAATGTTCACATATATTGACTTTGCTGTAAACCACTGACAGTTCATGTGTATAGATAATTGTGTATGGTGTACCCTTGTTAGAAACTGGTTTTGCATGATTCCCTTAATGTTTGCCTGCAAATAATTGACTGGGCAATGGATGTGCCTGAGTTCTAACTATTTTGAAAGAAATGGTTGAAGGCCTCTGATATAATTGACAGAAATGCAGTTCTCTGGATGCTTTTAAAAAATGCTGTGCAGAAGTGTAATATGATATATAGGTGAATCTCTTCTATTTGAACTGTTTGTGTGTGTCTGAAGATATAAAAAAAGTAGTTGCAGTTGAATTTGAGCTTTTGCAAAAAACATGATGTGATAGCCACTTATTTCAGAAACACTCACTGTATCTGCTGATTGTTATTGCTTCAATTTATTGGTTAAATCAATCATTAAGCCACTGCCTTCTTTTTTCTTTCCTTCACTGAAGATTACCTTCTATGAGGCTAGATTCTGTATGCATGTGATGGTATAATGCTTAAATCCACTGGTGTATGATGCCATTTGCTACCATTTCTTCATTTTGATGAGATCAATTTTTGTGAGAGCTATATTTAGTTATATAGGAGCTCCCCTGTAAGTTTTATTATCAAAAAGTAACACAAAAGTGGTACTATATTCTTCGACACTGTGGACGGTTTAGGAACCCAGACTGATAGAAAAAGCAATTCATATTTGAATGACTGTTTAATGATTATTGCACTCACATTTTAATTGAGGATGACGATGCAAATGTGATTTAGTTAGTAAACTACCCAAGCTGGTTATGTCCTAGTAGAGTAGCAGTGTAGAGCACTGGGCACTTGAAAGGCTATTGTGAAGTGTGCTATTCTAATAGTTGTTCTATGACTTGTATTGTGAAGTGTGCTTCATCGTCTTTGTGCTATTCTATTGTGAAGTTTACTTCATTGCCAAGTTCCCTTGTTTTCTGATGTTTAATTGTCATGTTCTCTTAGTCATTGTTATCAAGCTGATTCTAGTTCTATGACTTCATCAAAGATTTTGTTTGTAAATTACGTGGGAAGTTTAGAGTGACATATATTTGAGTGGAGCTGGTACTGGTCATTCGTTCATATTCACTTATGTTCCCCTAGAAGCTTACTCTGTTTTTTATATCTTAGGAAATGGAGGGTCGTCTAGGGACATCGATTCAGTATGATACATTTGGATTTACTGCTGCTGAAGTTGCTCGTAAACAAGCTGAAAAGGAGCAAAAGCAGAGGTTTTCTATGCTGCTTCAGTGCTTCTTATATTATACTTGTTAGTTTGTAGCATAGACTTTAGCTGTTTACTACTTTTTGTCTTATGGCATTATGTGATTGCTATAATCAAAATATCTCTAATTAAGCTGCAATCATGTTCCCTGCATCTTTTCTTTTACTGTTGAAAGGATTTTATGTTCATTTTCCTGCAAGGCATGTTCTTTAAATACTATGATATATGTTTTTGTATCTTCCTGAACAATCTTGTGACTATAAAGTGAGCACTCATCAAGTGAGATAGTAAATGCATGACCTGAGACAACCGTAGACTCCTCTTGATGTACAAATAATTCTGATTAATATACGTACTCGGCATTTAAAATAGCTTTCTCGATGTATGAGGAGTATAGCTGCACTTATTTGTTGTCCATGCCAGGATTACCATTTTCAACATGATTGAGTTGTGTGTCTAATCATTTACTTTCTTTCATTAATGTCGGTTGCAAATTGCTTGAGGAGAACAGGATTGAAGAAACCTTAGATGCTTAAATTCCCTTTTATGAGTTAATTTTTCTAGTTTCTCTCATCTTCACTTTTCATACTTAGGAACATCTTGCTTGTACTGCAGGCCCTCTGCTATACCTGGACCAGTTCTGGACGAAGTGGTACTTCCGGTGACGGAGTCCATTGGTCTGATTCTATGTACATTGAAAATTTCCAATTTTTGTGAAGAGAATAATTTCTGACTATGTTATTCTTATTTTTTTGGTCAGGGCTCAAATTACTGCAGAAGATGGGATGGAGACGTGGTCGCTCAATAAACAGCTCACATACTGATTCACTATATAGTATGCACATCCCCTACTGTCATGCTTAGTCTGCTGGATATTGTTAATGACTTACTGTACTATGCATTACCTGCAAACCAGAGAAATTTTGGCAATGGACTTATTGGACACAGCTTTTCAACTACTTGAAGAAAAGCTTGGGACAAATCATTCTTGAATTTCGACTAGTTTTGCGGAGTGCCTTACCTTGTTTCTAGAGAATGTAGTTTTTTTTTTAACTCTGATGGAACTGTTGGGTAGATGGTTGGACATTGAAAATTTTATATAGTCCAATCAGTTCTTGACAGATGCAGATGGTTGGACATTGAAAATTTTATGTAGTCCAATCAGTTCTTGACAGATGCCTGAAGCAAACATCTTGGAGTTGACAAATGGACTTTTCTGGACACATTTTGCATTTGTTTAATAAAGCTATTTAAACTGGAAGTCTGAACTCATTTGACAAGTTTCAGCAGAATTTTTTCCATTGATCCTTGAGAGTTAATTTGATGATGATTAAACATTTCCTGTGCGCATTGATAGGACATATTTGCCATCTATGAATACCCTTGGAGAGATTTGAGGCTGCCTTTTAGAAGCTACCATTTAGGACTTTGTTTTTGGTGTATTTTCATTTTTTCGATCTGTGTTTTCTGATCATTTTGAAATTAAACATTTAATTTTCATGCTTTGTAACATGAGTGAATTTATTACCATCAATGTATTCTATAAGCTTGTTTCTGTTTCTAATTTGCAGATGCTAAGAGAGAGGCAAGAAAAGCTTTTCTTGCATTTTCGTTTGCTGATGTGGACGCACAACCTTTGGACTCTGGGCAAGCTGAAGCTGCAGCTGAGACTGCTGCTGAGACTATCGTGGATCTACCAGCTGATGATGGGAGCCAGTTATCTAAAAGCACACCGGTGTGAACTGTTGCTTAATTTCTTCAAGGCTTTTCTTTGTCATCTAGGGCTTTATATTTGTCTTTTATATCTCTGTTTCAATTTTTGAAAGTAAACAGCTCCACTTCCTGTTACTTGCTTGCATCTTCATTCCACTGCTTCATTTAGTCTTATTATGAGACCAGGAAACTGGAATGGTGAGTGGGAATGAAGAACTGTTGGAGCTATCCTCTCTTTTTTGGTGATGCAATGGGTTGCTATCAAAGCACTCCGTTGGTTACTTTAAACTGCACTTTATCTTTAGGAGAAGTGGATGTTGTACAGATTTTAGTTTTTTCTTTCATTCTTAACTAGTACAATGCATGGTTTGTCTATAGTGGACCTTTCATTGTATAATTGCTCGAATTCATTTAGTTCGCTTTTTATCTGGTGAGAGAAGGGAATGTGAACAGCAGTGGTTGCCTTTATAGAACTAATTTTGTATAGACTCTTGTGCTTTTTATGGGGGTCGGGTAGGGTGTTGGGGACCTCATTTATATGACTTTACATGGTATTACATCTTTTATGAACATGCAGAGGGATTTTGGTCTACAACATACTAACTGATTGGGTGTATTTTCTGATCTATTAACATAGTTCTTCTGCCCGACATCTTGTTCATAGTAAAATCATTTGTTGCCCACATAACATGAAGAGTTAAACGAGAATAAAAAGGGTTGTATATGATAGATAACATTGTAAGAGGTACTCAATTAGATATTTAAACGATTCAGACAGGAATTTTGAGATCAGTAATCCAAGAACAGTCTCTGTCATGCCATTTAATGCCAACAAACTCTCTGTGCCAATATATTCCTGTCAAAACAAATAAAGACAAAATGTGGTTCTCCATTTGGGTTTGATGTATTTATTCCGATTACTTGGTTATACACAGGATCAGAAGTTCATCACTTGCTTGTGCCTTTCTTCTCCTTTTTGAAAAAAAAATAGTGATTTAGTATCCTTTCTGAAACTTCTATCTCCATCTCTTTTGTCTTTTTGCTTTAGTGCTCTGGTTCCCTAATATTTTCCTGATTGTTTCCTTACCTCTTTAGGTTTATTTGCTTAATCCAAAGCAAGATTTGCATGGTTTAGGCTACGATCCTTACAAAAATGCTCCTGAGTTCAGAGGTACTTAATGTCTTAATAATATACGAAATGTTCGATTGAGTTGTCCTTATCAAATATGTATCACTGATATGTAACACGTCAGTGAAAAAATGCTTTGCTTTTTTTTTTTTCTCCAGAAAAGAAGAGATCAAGGCTGTCTAATAGTAGAGACATGGGGCATCAAGATAGAGTCTTAAAGAACAGCCTATTTGGTTTCAAATGTAAGATTTACCCCTCATGTTTTCAGATTTTAGCTTGCTTTCCATTTAGTGCGTCTCATCTTCTTTCAAAGACTGCAAGCTTTACCCATCACGTTTATGAGTTAAGCTTGCTTTCCGTTTAGCACCTCTTAATTCTTATTTTCTTTCAAAGACCGCATTACCAATGTAGGATCTTTAGCTATTTGGGTTGATTTTATCAGCAGGAAGGGTTGCTCCTGGATTTGGTGTTGGGGCTCTTGAAGATCTTGGTGTTGAAGATGAGGATGTGTATGCATCAGGTTATATCTTTTCCTTTTCGCTGTAAATCCAGTTATTATAAATACACAAATACTAGTCAGTTTTGTTGATATGGAAAGTGCCAGTCAAATCAGTTAGCAGTATGGATTACAGAGATTCCTGTTTTTCCTTCCCTAGTCCTTCTCTTATCAGGACAACACCACAGTTTTCCGTTGTGTCATCTTTTTTTTTTTTTCACGGCATAAATTTGTTGCTGCTTTATGCTTATACCAATCACTACCACTAAGTTTATGCTCATTGACTGGCCCGGGGAAGTGGGGAGGCAGTAGTGGTCGGTGAGCAGAAAGTATGGAATAGGAAAATTGAGGCATAAAGAATTGGAAATTTGTTTTTTGTCAACATGGGATTCTGTTTGTGCAAAATGTACAAGTAAATTATATGTAAATCCCCTCAATTTGTGCCCTTTTTTGGTGCTCAATGTTGCTATGTGTTTGCAGAATATATTTACTATTTCTTTTTTAAAGAAAGTAGTAGTCCCCTTAAATTAGAGGTTACAGCTTCATTTTGCCATCATATGAGAGGAAGATATGCCAGTGTCTTTGAATACAAGGACAATGTAGTTAATCTTAAACTCAAGTATATTCTTGCGTAGTTTTTGGTGCAATGAAGCTACTCGCATCTGTTTTGGAGTTGGATGCTATGGTTGACTTTCTTAGTTCTTTACCTACACTATTTTTTTTTAAAAAAAATTTTTAGTTTGCCTCAACGTTTTCTTAATGCTGGGATCGTCTGTCTTCTTATTATTTATCAAAAACTTCATTTGACCATCCTGGATCTGCAGTACTTTTGTTCCTTTTCTCAAGTATACTTTTTCATGAATAAAGTTCAGTTTTGTCCTGTTAAATGCTTCTTTGATCTAGTTTGCAGAATATGAGAGAGTTTCTTTTCTTCTAATTTTTGTTGCTCTTGTAACCTTGCATCGTAGGTCCTTATTGCCCCCCCTCCAGCTGGTTTTGGTGCCGAAGTAGGGGGGCAATAGCAGTTCTAATTGAAAATTTCTTATCTTGGCTAGTATTTCTTACCAGGTTATGACTTTGAAGAGACATATGTTGAAGAAGTTGAAGAGCCTTCAAGACCAAAGGTGGAGCATCTGAAAATGTTGGACAGGAAGGCACATGATACCTTACCTGGTTTTCGTGCTGCTTCAAAATCCGACTATCAACTGGAAAGGTATTTTCATGACACTTATTCTTTTTCTGAGATTAACACAAGCTGTTGGTATCTTTTCCATCTTTTATTATATGCTTTTGTCACTGCACCTGCTTTAGAGCAATGAAATCTGTAACATAAAAAACCATATGTGGCCTGGGGAACAGACCGCTGAAGTATGTCATTTGCTTTTCTTTGGGAATGAAGGATATATATTAGCACCAGTGATTGCGGCCAGATAGGACTATCTAGAAAAACAGATTATTTGTCACTATGAAGTAGCTAAAAACTTTTGTAATGGTCACATGAATAGGATATGTTTTGAACGTCTTCTATACACCAAATGTCTATTATGCATAGGCCAACAAGTTCAAATTGCTGTCTATAGCTACAACCACTGTTTTCTGTCTCGATTTATCAATTCTATTGCTAGACCATTCAGATAAACGAGCCCCAAGGGAGGAATACATCAACCAAGGATGTTGAGCAGAAAACTCTTGATGTGCTATGAATCTTGGTAGTCCCACTATGGATGAAGATGTCTTTTATTTTTTTAATAAGGGAATAAAATGCATGCTCTAAATTACAACCCCGCCTTTCATGAAAATGAGACTTCTCTAGAATGTTTTGTACATGCAGCCAAGGGTATGAAAACCTTGGAGACCTTGGTTCGATCTCAGGGAAAGTGATCTCTTCCCATTTGTCTAAGCCTTTGTGGACAGAGTTGCCCAGCATTTGCACTAGTAGCTGGTTGAATAGTCGAGGTGCACTCAAGTTGACTGAGCCGAACACCACTATTATATAAAAATATCGCACACCATTCATTGGATGTAACTGAGCTAATCAAAACTAAGGTGGAATTTTAAGATGAGAGACCTGTGAGGATATAAAGGCCAGATGTTCATACGTCAGAATGTAGGAATCTGTGCTGTTTCAGCACCAAAAGACAGTATTGCCTAGAGGGGAAGTCATAATCTGTTGATAAGATAAGTCTTTATAAAATTCCTAACACCCTTTTGGTTCTTCCACAAAATTATTTTAGCTCTACGATTTAGGGTCATCACTTGCTTTTCTTATTGGCATGAAGGATTTAATGATTGTCTTCTCCTTAGCTGTATCTACTTTAGAACTACCATTTTTCTAGATGTGATCAAGGAATTATGAGGTAACTAATACTTGCTTCTACTGCATGTTGAAAAAGGTTTGTTTATTGTATTGTAGAGATTGGTTTCTTTTGGGTATATGGTTGTATATGATATGAACATTTACTTTTATTTCATTGTTCACCCTTAACTAAAATTTATTCTACTATGTTTGCAGATTCGATTCTCCTGTGATTCCGCAGAATTTTGTCCCCCATCATAAGTTTGCGGCTCCCCTTGATTCCGATAACATGGCTCCTAGTCTTCCTCCGCCTGTTGTTACTCCACCGGAGGATAATAATCTTAAAATACTGATTGAAGGGTTGGCTACATTAGTAGCTCGTTCTGGTAAATTACTTGAGGACCTTTCCAGAGGAAAAAATCAGTTCAACCCTCTATTTGGTTTCCTGAATGGAGGAGAAGGTCATGAATATTATGCAAGGAAACTTTGGGAGGAGAGACAGAAACGTAATGATCAAGGAAAACAACAGTGGGATCCAAAAATGTCTCAGAAAGTGCAGAAGATGACAGCAGAAAGCCGTGGCCAGATATTAGGGGAGAAGCCTATTGAAAGAAGCTTGAGAGCTGCAAATTCCTCTGGTTCATCTGCTGATGCGATCAATTTAACATCCAATCTTTCAGATACATTCACCAAACCTGTGTCAATTGTAAGTAGTTTAGTACTCGGTAACTTAAGTCTAGCTTGATATTCATTTTAGGCTGAATAAATTTTAGGTTGTATCATGTTAAATCAACTTCGGTAGGGGCTAGTCATGGTAGTGTCTTACTTTATGATGTTTCTGGTGTTCAAGAAGATAAGTGCTTTCTGGGAGCCAGTTTTTCTTCTTCTTTTGGCTTTAATTGTTTGGCTGAAGATCCTTTGATGCATTGTTTTAGGTATGAAGGCAAATCAATTCTGGCTTCAAAAGGGACGTTTCTTTTGATGTAGTTGAACATTGATATTTTACGTATTTTCTTGTTCATATATCGAGATATGTTCAGATTTGGTGCTGAATAACTAGTAAATTAGTGTTTAAGGCCTTAAAAATGCTTTTGCGGTTAGAAAGGTATACATTGATTAGTTTTTGCCTTCATATGTTGGAATTTGTATTAGGTGTCTGTTGATTGTGAACTTCTCTGTGTTCAGATTTGGTGCTGAATAACTAGTAAATTAGTGTTTAAGACCTTAGAAATGCTTTTGAGATTAGCAAGTTATACTTAAATAAGTTTTTTCCATCATATGTTGGAATTTGTTTTTGGTGTCTGTTGATTCTGAACTTTTGTCTCCAGAATGAACTTCTTGAATCTGCAACTTAAATAAGTTTTTTCCATCATATGTTGGAAGTTGTTTTTGGTGTCTGTTGATTCTGAACTTTTGTCTCCAGAACGAACTTCTTGAATCTGCAAAACCGTTTCAAGATGATCCTGCTAAGCAGGAAAGGTTTGAGCAGTTTCTGAAGGAGAAATATTGTGGAGGTCTTCGCCCTAAAGACGGTAGTGGAGCAAGTAATATGTCAGAAGCTGCCCGTGCTCGCGAAAGGTTAGAATTTGAGTCTGTAGCCGAGACAATAAATAAAGGAAAACAGGGAAAAGAAAGTGTTCCACCTAGTGAGTTGTTCTCAAGTATGTTAGCTACTGCAGGACTGCAATTCACTTCTGGAACAGCAGAGGTATGCACATAATTGATTGTTCATAAGTTGGCGGTTTCGTCCTGTTTTCTAACTGCTGTTTTGCAGATAACTAAATTTGGTCAAGATGATGGCTTAGCAGCAACAAGTATGTACCCAAAGCGGGAGGAATTTCAATGGAGACCTTCACCTATTCTGTGCAAGCGCTTTGATCTTATTGACCCTTATATGGGCAAGGTACCAACAATTACTGTATGTTCATTATTGTTATGTGTCAATCTGCCAAATCATACTTTATATTTCTATCAAACTCCCACCTTCTACTCCCTCCTGGAGAAGTTGCAGCTGTTGAAGTCATTGACTTCTTTTTTGAATGAGAATTTACTTGGGCTTCTGTTAGATGAAAAGACAGTTGACAGGTATATGATTGTGAACTGGTTTTTCTCTTTCTTTTTCTTGTTCTAATCTAATGTCACTGTAGTAGACATTCTAGAATGTAGGGATTTTCTAATTTCTTTTCTAGGTGATCCAAAATGCATTAATTTTTGGTGTTAGTATTAGAATTAGTGTTTTTCTAATTCCTTCTCACTGTAATTGTTATTACTAAGTTTAGAATGAGAGAATTGTTTTTCTAATTCCTTCTCACTGTAATTGTTAGTACTGAGTTTAGAATGAGAGAAGTGTTCTTTTTTTTTTTTTTTTTTGATAAGGTTAACAATTTTAAGTGCCCATATGCAATCTAGAGAAACCTAAACCACAATATGATTCTCTACAAAAGTCATGCAATCATCTATACAAACAAGGGCCTGAATGGGTATACCGGAAAAGAAACTAGAGACAAGAGGCTACTCCTCACATGTAAAAATTAGAAGGTATAAGTTCTTGAATTGGATATTGTCCTTGTCACATGTAGTGTGTTTGACATCTATAACTAGGTGAATCGTATTTATCTAATGTTGAAGTCATTAATGCATCTTTCTTCTACCATTTGCTCTCTGTTTTTGTTGCATATCGTCAAGGATGACGGAGATCCATCTTTTATTATGCAGCCAACCACAGCTCCACGCCCAAGGAGCAAATTGGACTCACTTATATATTTTCCTGAGTCTGTCAAAGCTCCAAAGCTTCAAGATGATGTTTCTGGGGGTAGGAGCCAATTCTCTCTCCAGGAAGGAGATATACAAAAAGGAAAAGAAATGGCTGACCAGGAAACTGAGGTTGATGCAGAACCAGAAAATATTGAAAGACCTGTTGATTTGTACAAGGTAATTGGTCTCTTGTTATTCAAATCAGTTGTTAAAGTATACAGCTCATTATTAGACGAGAGTGTTCTTGCTAAGTTCTCTCTTATTTGGACTATCATGTTCATTATACTTGTTCTTGTAATTAATCAAGGGACAGCAATAGAATTTCTGTTATGCTTTGCTTCTACTTGTTTCCTCGTTGTGTTAAGGTTATAAACTAATGCTTTAGATTACATGGTATTTTTTTTTATGGAGGTGAAAAGGGAATGTTTCTTCTGTAATGTTCTTTAGTTGATGAAGGAATGGGGTGGGATATTTCCTTTCTTATTTGTAGTTCCATGGATGAGTGCAATGGCAGTGATTTGTTACTTTCTGATTGTCCTTTTTCCATGGTATTCCTCCTTGATTTATGTATCAATTTGGAAAATCTCATTACCTGAGCTAGTGTCAGGGTTGGTTGGTTCATTTTTCTTAGTGCATCATGTGAAATACCACCTGTTGACTGAGTTATTTTTTATGTTAATTATTTGAAAACGCAGTTGAATATGCAACCGTCGATGGTTATTTTCTTCACCTCTTTTTTTTCTTTTTTCCCTGTTGTGGCAGTGGTATGCTTTTCTGGTGTTGAATAGATATTCTAAGAACAATCTGCTGATGAAAGAGAATTATGAATTCATTTATGTAACGTGCTTTGTTTCCTTTGCATAAAAGCTTACAGCTTTTTATATTGGTTAATATTCCTTTGTAGGCTATCTTCTCTGATGATTCGGATGAAGAAGTGGAAACTAGCAATCAGGATGTCATAGAGGATTCTCAAAAGAAGGATGTAGCTGTTAATACAACTTTAAATCGATTAATAGCTGGTGACTTTTTGGAGTCATTGGGTAAAGAACTGGGTTTGGAGGTTCCCACCGATATGCCTCACCCAGAAAACAAAATCAGTAACCCAGCTAAAAAGGACACTGTTCCGTTAGATCTGAGAACAAAGAGCATTAATAACCAATCTGATAATGGTACAACGTCCACTTCCCATGCTGTTGGTGCGGATTTGTCAGATCCGGTGTTGGAAGTAGGAAATAATAACCAGAACATCTCTCAAGAAGGTATATTTTCTAGAGAAGGAACTGTAGATATTAGCTCTTGGAAAAATGGTGGCAAAGGAACTGGAACTGAAAGCTACAGGAATGATGTTGATAAGGATAGGTTTGAAACAGAAGCTAGAATGCATGCAAAAGCAAAAGGAGATCAGTATCGAAATAAGAACAGTAGTTCATCAGATGATGAAACCTATAGAAAGCGAAAGCGACGTCACAGAAGCAGCAGTCCAGATGCATCTTCTGATTCATCTGAGGGTTATAAAGACCGTCATTCAAGGTCAAGGAAGAAAAAAGCATCTCAGGAGAAGAGTAGTAGTAGTAAAAGGCACTCAAAGCATCATAAACATAGAAGGAGAGACTCTCGGAGTCCTAGTAGACATTCCCACCATGTTTCAGAAAAAGACCGCAGAGAAGCCAAGAGAGAGAAGCGTAGATACAAGAACTGAAATATTTCTACTATATGGCCTATTTGAAATGGATCTAAAAGAGTAAACTTGAAATTACTGCTGATTGAATATCAATGGTGTCTCAGATAAATGGCTAGTCACTGCTGGAAAAGTTTATATTCCTTGATTTTGCTACTATGTACCCTTTAAAGTGCTATGCACAGAGCTCTCTCTCTCTCTTTGGTCAATCTATGGGTGCAAGAGGCCGGATTCTGTTAAGCAGGAACATCCTTTTCACTTGCAAGATATGATATTGGTTCGGTCTGTTTTCTGGCTTATTTGTCTTATCAAGCTTTTGATTGTAGCAGTTGTATAATGGTATGGATGGTCTGATTTTTGTTTCATCCTTGCGTAAGAAAATGAATTATTTAATGTTAAAACACACCAGCTAATTTCTTTCTAAGGTATTAGGAATTCGTTAATGTATGTTTGTATGTGATTCCCTCCCTGTTTAATACAGACGGTTCATCTGTTCCATTTCTTAGTTTTCAATTACACTCTCTTTTCCTTCTCCTTTTCATTTTTAGTCCGTCCCATTTTAGAACGGAGAAATGTTGTAGACCTGGGAGGTGTTGTAAGTGTGAAGTTTAGCTAATGCCGTACTAGAAAAATTCTATGCAATGATGATTATTGACTACTGCCTTTGGTGGAGTTATCTTATTTTTGGCCAAGTATAGGGAACAAGTGTAATGATGCGTCACCTACAGGCAAACTGATAGATCTTAGGCCCCAAAGTACCCTTGTACAATTATTAACAACCTGTCACCACTTTCTTATAATTTATGTCACCTGCCGTATCCCTGTACTCGTATTGGTGGGTGATGCTTTCTCTGAAGGGAGAGTGCTGTAGCCAACTGGCTTGATTATTTTAATTGGAGAACCTGAATCTACGTATGAATGCTTAACAACTAGTAAAGTTCGTGGAACAATCCATCAGAAATCTCACGTCGGAAAAAAATAAGTAAAAATAGGATTTACCTACTAGTAACTCGTTTTAAAGTCGTGCGAGTCTAGGCCCAAAGCGAACAATATTACTAGTGGGTGGGGTATTACACATGGTCAGAATTTAACTGAGTTTAGACAAATTTCAATGAGGCGAGGTTAGAATTCAATTGAGTTTCAAATTTCAATGAGGCGGGGTTAGAATCCAATTGAGTTTAGGTAAATTCCAGTGAGGTGGGGTAAACCTCAGCAAGAACAGCAAAAGTAAAAACAAGCCTATGTTTTAAAGCCATGCGGGTCTAGGCCCAAAGCGAACAATATATCCTGAATTGAGTCAAAACTCCAGTGAGGCGGGGTAAACCTCAGCAAGAACAGCAAAAATAAAAACAAGCTTATGTCTTAAAGCCATGCGGGTCTATAGCCAAAACGAACAATATATCCTGAATTGAGTCAAAACAGCCCAAAACTATTCACAATTTTTCCTTAGAATAATCAGAAAATTATGATATTTGTACAGCTTATTGATAACAACAATGAACAATCTAACTCAGTTCATAGGACTATAAAATAGGAATTCCAAGAAATTCCGCAGCAGACCTAGCCATAACAGTTGCAAATTCATTAAAACTAATTACACCATCTCCATCAACATCAGCTTCTTTGATCATCTCAGTCAGTTCACGATACGATAATGGCTGACCCATTTTAGCCATTGCTCCTGCCAGCTCAGCTAACGTAATGTACCCATTTCCGTCGCGATCGAACGATCGAAAAACTTCCAAAAGCTGCCCCTGATTCACCAATGCTTGTTCATTTATCAAATCAGGCATAATGGCATTGACAAGTTCATCGAATTCCACTGCCCCATTTCCATTAGAATCCATTTTGGCTAATAGAACATGGATTTGGTCTCCATTGGGCTTTAGCCCCAATGAACGTAATAGTGCGGCCAGCTCTAAATGAGTGAGACTACCATCATCGTCCATGTCGAATCTTGAAAATATGTTCCTTAATTGGTCAAGTTGATCAACTTGAAGCCTTGACATTATTTGTTTTCCTCTTTTATTCATCATTTTGGAGTATATATTTTTTGGTACAAAAATTGAGAAGAGATAAAAATAGGAAGAGAGAAAAATTGGTGGTGATGGGGGATTGTTGAAAAGAGAGCTGCGAGTCACTCTATAATTGGATTTGGGAGGCTATATATGGTTTTCATGTAATGATTTTTTAAAGTTAAAAATGGGGGTCGGTGGATTTTAATTTGTTTTTTAGAGTATGGAAAGATGACGTTCAATGTATCATTCAAGAATCTGAAGAACTTTCGTAGGTCAGTTCTTTGAATTTTCTTAAAGTCAATTGTGTCCATACGTGGTAGCCCATTTCAGTATTGGACTTGATCTTTGTGCTCCTATGTGTCACCAAAAAGATTAGCTAGAACATGTTATATGTTTACGTGGTTGTGGGGCAAGTCAAGTGCACCAAACCTTTCGCTACATGTGGGTTTTGGGAAGGGCCGACCACAAGAGTTTATTGTACGGAGTCTTATCTAACAGTTTTGCCAGAGACTACTTTCAAGGCTTAAGCCCATGACCTTCTGGTCATATGCCAGCAATTTTACTAGTTACACCAAAGTTTTACTTCATATACAGGTTATATCAATATAATATATAGAGGCTTTATCAATATGGACGTTGTATCTCAGATACAATTGTGGCTAAAATGCTGAAAATTGGGGAAGTCTATACATTTTGCTTTAATATCGTGACAGAGGGATTTATCAAACTGTATCAGATACAATCCATGACTTTATCAAATGTATCAAATAAAATCCTAACAAATCCTTATCTATATCAATGATTTGAAATCGTGACAAAATTATGTAATCCAATATTGATGGGCCTAGACACTTGGGCCACGCATGAAGGCCCATGAAAGTTCCGGTGTGGTGTTAACAAACACTTCAACTTAATTACATTTGATTTCAAAAAAATAGCAAAATGTATCCTTGTGATTCCACTAATGTTTGAACTTAACTTTTTTCTTTTTCGTTTTGTTCCTCTCTTGAATATGTGTAAGATGTTGGGATACCGTTTACAAATATCTTACTGTTACTATTATCTTCTTTTTTCATTGTCTGGTCGATATGTGTGAGTTTATCATATTTTTCATACTGTCACGTGTTATTTATTTATCGCTAGTCGCACCTATTGTCCCCTTCCCTTCACTTACACTTCTTACTTTTCACTTACATGTCTTACATTTCACTTACATTTCTTTTGGTCATATCTAGGTATTCTGCCTATGGAATTTGAGTTGAGGGTTTTAAGAAATAGTCTCTCTACTTCTATGAGGTAGCGGTAAGGTCTGCGTACAATCTACCCTCCCCAGACCCCACTTGTCGAATTATACTGGGTATGTTGTTGTTGTTGTTGTTTAAAATGCTTCACTATTTTGAATTCGAAAACTTACATACTAGTATATGCTTTCTTCTTTTTTTTTTTTGGTTTTTGATATTATCCAAAAAATAATTAAGCGAACCATTGGATTATCAAAAAGAATATTGTATATCAACTTCAATTACGAATTCATATATTTCAAAATTCTAAATTGGCTTCTAGAAAAGTTGGTCATTCCTAGAAACTTATAGTTAATTGTGAACAACAAATAGCATTCACAAGGAAATTAGGACGAGTAGAGCAGCTAGGAACTGCTTCAAACAGAACGGCTTACAAAATACAAACGACTCTGCTTCTAAACTAGCACATCTAGCAAATATCGAGCTTTACACTCCATTAGACAATGGACACTTTTCATTCTGATTTTTTTGTTTTCGTATTTTAAGGTACCATATTATAATAACTAGCAAACTTTACTCCAAATGGCTTGTTAATTCATCAAACAACATCTTGTTCCTTGCCCTCATTATTGCTACTTTCCCCACAATTCGTACAGCGCCAGCATAATTTGCTCCTCAGCCACCCAAATCCAAAATCTCTCTGTTTAATGACGTCCAACGTTGTTGCAGGCTTCCGATTCCTACAATAGTTTCCCACTAAACACGAAAGAATCGCGAGAACAGTTAACACGGAGATGACAGCAAAAAATGGTCCTATGGACCCTGAAGAATGCCAAGCGCTGTTTGGCACTGCTTCAGGGTACGACACTGATTGTTGAGGTGGTGGTTGTTGTTGCTGCACCGGTTGTTGTTCGTTAGGCCAAATCGTCGAAGCTGTGTTCGCCATTTCTTCGTTGTGTGTATATGTGTGTTTGTTTGTTCATTCATGAACAACATATATATAGTACGCAACGAAGAAAAAACAGAGACTCTCTACATTATTGAATTAATTTTTATAAAAGTTACGTCGGAGTTGGACGAATGAATGGGACTGCAAAGAGACAAATTAAAAGGTACAACTGAGAGGCGTTGTGCTTTTAATTGCACCTTTAAGGAACCAGAGTGGGATTACAACATGGAAAGGCAAAGGAAATTCAGAAATCTTACGCAGATTATCTCTACTTCTTTTTCGTTAAATCGTCGTGTTCAGATCAATTTGTACTCGACTATTTTCAGGAATATCTGTCATTTTTGATGTCCGAATTTATTTGTACTCAATAATTTCAGAGATATCTGTCATCTTCCACTGCACCTCTAGTTATAAAGATTGGAAGGATGAGACGAAATCATCAAATATTTTCATCTTTATTGAGACTTAAATCTGAGAATCTCTCAATCAGTGGCGGAGCCAGGTTTTTTAACAAGGTGTGTCAAATAAAAATATAGATCTTAAGGATAGACACATAACCTCAAGCAATTTTTACAACCCCTTAATCATTACACTAAACATTAACTTCTGTTAAAAAATGTCAGTACTTATATAAATATTTATTAAATCAAATTTTGATCTATATATCATGTAATTTTTCGATGAAGGGGTGTCACTTGACATTCCTCGGCCAAGGTAGCTCCGCCTATGCTCTCAACTCACTTAATTAATCATCAGATTTGATGCAAATTAACCCAACTTTTTGCATGTAATTTCATATTTGTCCATGTGCTTATCTGAAATGGATATTTGACCTTTTACACGTAAAACATAAAAAGTCAGCACCCATGTGGCTAACTTTTGATCTTTTTCCTTTTACAGAATAATCTTCTTTGCTAAGGCATAGGCTATATATGTTTCCTTAGATACGATGAAAAAGGACTCTAAGTCTATATTTTTAATCAACGATATTTTTATAAAAGATATGAATTGAAATTTGAAAAAGGAGAGAATGATATTAGTCAAAGAAACTAAGTAATTTTTACATTTCTCCGATAATTAACTTTTACAATATCAATATATTTTGACTTAGTTATATTAGATTACCATCATATTTTCTAAAAAATTTTAAGTTATAGTAATAATTACTAACCAACTATATTTATTAGGTTATTACTTCATTTATCAAATTATCATTACTAGGTTTGCTATATATAAAGATTTATTTATTATTATATGTCAATTTTAACTTGATTGTATTAAAATTCTTTATCCTATATGCATGTAAAAGTTAAAGCTGATATTTAATTACTTATTATGAACTTTTCTGCATGTTGTTATTCCATTAATTCTTCGTACCTAAGTTAGTTATATACATCCAAAAACATTGAATTTAAAATATGGACCATTATGATAAAGTATTATCCTTCCCTTTTGGCTATCTTTTTTGTTCACGAATTAAATGTCGGGCAATTAAATATAGTAGATAGATGAATGATTGCTTGGGTGTATATTAATTTGTAGACTTAATATCCATAAACGTCTGCATTTAATTTTTTTTATCTTTGATGGTGAAGAATTATGATGAAGAGATAAAGTAAAAGAGGTGCTGACTATCCAAAAAAATGAACGTTTGTTGAGCTTAGTAAATGTTACTCCCTCGTTCGACTTTAGTTGTCATTATTTTACTTATCAAATTAAAGTCAAACTATATAAATTTTGATCAACATTTTAAAATGTATTTTTCCATAATATTAACATAAGAAGGATTGCAACTTATAACATTTTTCTTATAGTTTTCAACAATCTAAATTTTAGATTTCGAATATTAAATTTAGCTATTTTATTTTAAATTTGAAACTTAATCAAGTTAATCTAGAAAAGAGAAATAGTAACAAGTAAAAGTGGATAGAGAAAGTATGTTCTACCTTATTCTATAGTTCTAGTTCATCTTCATATCAGTATTTAACTCGCACAAACATTACTAAAAAATTGGTCATTATTATTTTTTAATTACATGCAATAATATTTTAAATATGTCACTTTTATATATTTTCAATATTCTATTTATGCCATTTTAATGGCTAACAAATTTAATTTTGAACATCTATACCTGCATAATATTTATGTATGGAAATAATTTATAATTATTCTACTTTAATCATTTTGGTAACTGAAAATGTCTTAAAGTTAGACACATCTAATATCTTTAAGTTTAGTTTTTAGTATTCCTTGACGTATTTTTTATGTTTTAAATGTTAGAAAGTTATTTTATAGTTAGGTGTTGGATGTTCAAATAATCAAAATAATAAAATACGAAAATTCAAGATCATGATTAAAATAAAATAACGATCCAATATCCCTATGCATGCGGAAATCATTGGTAGACTTAAAATTCATTCTATATACGTATGTCCATAATATTTAGTCATTCTAATTCCGGTACGTTGATGACTAACAGACTATATAAACATAATTACAAACATAGAATGTTATCTAGTAACGCTAAGCATGCAAGAATCAATGATAAACTTTAGGTTTAACCCTTCAATCTTATATCTGTTTCCAAAGAATGCGTAAACAAAATTCTTTCATTTATAAAAAGATAACCAACATCATCTGCTTTTAATGAACTCAAAATTTTGTTGGGAATTCTACGTAGTGTGACTACCACTAAGCAACTTACCTTTATCAAATGATTCTTTCCCTACAAGCCCTAACCTAAAATTTTTTTTTAAAAAATAATTGTATAAAGTAGATAGGCACTGCGAATGGTATGTTGGACACGACTGCTGGCTACATTAGAAAGGTTGCTACCGAGGTCCTGGGAGTTACGAGAGGGCCTGTTGGTGGTTGCAAGGGAGATTGGTGGTGGAATGCGAAAGTTCAGGGTAAGGTGCAAGCTAAGGAGGTCGCTTACTTAGAGTGGCTGAAGTGCAGTGATGACAATGGAAAGCAAAAACTTAAGGAAATCTATAAGAAGGCCAAATCAGAAGCCAAGTTGGCGGTGACAAA
>JAABOM020000075.1:25848737-25860374 GCA_011800125.2 Solanum clarkiae
TATCAATATAAACTTATGTCCTGCGAATTTTTTTTCAAAAAATCCTGAGGGACAAAAATTAAAACCAACACAAAATAAGGTCAAGATCGCAAATGACCCTTAATTGTGTCTTCTCCTCAACTTTTGAATTGGGCTAAACAACCAGCCAGCCCAATCAATCCAGACTTAGGTCTCAATGTGGGTCAATTTTGTTAGGCCGAAAGCAATGGGACTTCGACCCAACATGATTTAGGCACTGGGCCATTGATCTGCAAGTAAGAGCCCTTTTGCCACCAAACATCAGTGAAAAAGCCCAAATGGCTGAGTGTGTTGTAGATTTTGCTGTTAATAAAATGGCCCAAAAGGAAGCAGACTTTACTGAGTGACCAAAGGTCTTGCAAACTCGGGATTCAACAGTGTGCAGAAACTGTACTAACTAAAATTTGGCATATTTCCGGAGGATTTTGTAAAAGTTTGCTTAATAGTACTCTGATTAGTTGTAAATAAATAATTTGTTCTTTAAATTTATATAATACATATTATTTTGAATGCAACAAATCAAATACTCAATAAGAAATAATCTTATCATAACTAATTTTTTCTCTACCTATTTTATCATAACTTTTATTCGAACCAAACGGTATTTTGTACTACTAGTCTTACGACCGTACTACAATTAAGCAAAAGGCAACGGAAGTTGTAGTGTGGTACACAATTAGGAAAAAAGGGCTTACATTTTCTAATCTTATAATCCACGTGTCATCATCCTTATGGCTTTATCAGAATTTTGTAATGCCACGTCGGACAATAAGGACAAAGGAAGACGAAAATTAAATGACAGCCGCTGAGTTGTTTCTCAATTTCTCATCACACATTGCCCATCATCTATAACTTACTAAACTTTAGTACGACAAACTCCATTAATTCAGCATAATCAACTGAAGAGTCTGCAAGTAAGCAGTGGCAAAGAGGCTGAAAAGTGATGGCACTTAGAGCTTCAGCCACCGCTAAATCACCTCTTCCTCCGCCCCCTTCTTCTTCTTCGTCTTCATTACCTAAAGTCTCTAGTCTTCCTAAACTTTCTCAAAAACCTGAATTCACTTCAAAATCTGTGTCAGTGTCATTCTCTACATCCACTGCTCTTTTCCTCTTTCCCCTTTTCACTGCAACCCATGAAGCCAGAGCAATCAGCTTACCCAAGGAAGACATCGTCTCTTCCCTTAATCAGGTACAAGTTTCCCCCTATTTGAGTTTCACATCACTTTTTCTTGGGTTTTTAGTTAAACGCATTTCTTCAAATTTGAGTTTTTTGGGTCAAATTAGATCTGACATAGTCTTATTAGATTAAGGTCGGTACCTTTTTGACAGTTTCTTACGTGGACTATTGTGGACAGAGTACAGACATCTCATGTATTCCCTCCTTTCATATTTATTTGTATGACCGGGCTTTTGAATGTTGTGATAAATATATGAGGAATGTAGCAATATGTTCGTTAATCTTGTGTTCTTAACTAAACATATGCGGAATGTATCATAGTGTTCTTTAATGCTGTGGTTTTAAGCATGTGATTTGAAAAGTTGGAACCAAAGAGGTGCTAAAAAACAAAATAGATATTCGTTTTTAAATGGTATGAGCAAACAAATTGAAATGTAGCGAGTAGCTGGTGCAGTTCCACAAAGTTCTGTGCTGTGTTTGTGAATAAAACTTGTTTCTTGACATTTGGTATTTGGCAATTTATTGGAAGTTTCCTTTTTCCAGGTAGAATCTGCAGTTAATCAAGCTCAAGAGGTTGGTTCGAACATCTTTGATACTGTAAGCCGAGTGGTTGGGCCTGTGATTGAATTTGTGAAGCCCGGGATTGAGGCAGCATTGCCTGTAGTAAAGCAGGCAGGAGAGGAAGTTTTGAAGAATGCTTCTCCTGTCATATCTGATGCCACTAAGAAAGCCCAAGAGGCAATGCAGAGCGCTGGAATGGACTCTGAGCCAGTGATGACTGCAGCTAAGGTTTGGCTATCAAAGTTCTTGTTTCACAGGCTTTAAGTCAGTTAAATTCACCTGTGCAATGTGAATAACTTGCCAGCTGTCCATTAATTTGCTTTTTGACCAGCTAAATTTACTTATAAGAATGATGTAATTCATGTGGGAGGAAAAAGTATCTTGGTTGATAACGCTATTAGCAATAGACAGAGAACAAAATAGTCTTCAATGCTTCATTCTTCTTTATACCGTTTCTATTCGTGGTATGATGTTCTTGGACTTTTCCATGTCGTTGTATTTTGAGTTTTGTCTTTCTATGCTCAACTTTTAAGAGATAAATGATTGTTTGGCTGCAGACAGTAGTTGATGCAGCTCAGCAGACATCCAAGGTGATCGAAGGGGCCAAACCAATTGCCTCATCCACAGTTGAAACCATTTCATCAACTGATCCAGCTGTTATCGCAGTGGCTGGTGGCACATTATTCCTGGCATATCTTCTACTTCCCCCAGTCTTCTCCGCCATCTCTTTCAACTTTCGTGGTTACAAGGGTAATTGGATGGTTTTCTAACTCCTGTTTATTTCCCTTAATTTTGTCACTTTAGACCATTGAGATATCCAGTATAAACCATTCACTCTAACAAAGGTTTACAAAGGTCAACCAAAAAACTAACTTTTGACCATAATTTTGTAGCACTGAAATGTAGATTTAGTAACCAGGAGGAATTTCCTTATGCGCATAAAAATTGTACTCCTAATAGTTCTAAGAATAATATTTACTGTACTAGATTATGAAACTTCTTGATGAACTTGGTCACAAGAACCAATACCTGCTAGCAGATGAGAAATGCAAATGATCATTTGTTTTCTGTGTATTCAATTCTATGATGAGTACAAATGGAAAAACTGCATATATCATGGGGTTATTGGTCATGCATTTAAAAGTAATTTGCTTTAGAGTATTGTAAACTCCATTCTTCCAGAATGGGGAAATAACTCATTAAATTAAGATGGCAGTATGCAAGCACTAATAGTTTTCAACATTCAACGGTCTGAAGGTTCTGGTAATGGTTGTTTCCTGTATCTCTTTAATAGTGGCGCAGCTGGTGCCACTTAAGTGATCACCTTCTCAAATAAACTAAGATCACTTTTTCTCACAAGCTTCTACACACACGCAGAAGATAATTAAATTGGCTTGGTAGGTTGGTTCATTCAGTTATCTTGAGTGACTGAAATCATTATCATTTGAAATTGAGTTGTTTTAATAACATTATCTTGACGCCAAGCTAGCTAGTTGCTTATACCCATTTTCATTTCCTGTTAATTTTGGGAATTAAGAAATTTCTTTTGGAATGCAATTTCCAGGTGAACTAACTCCTGCTCAAACACTGGACAATATGTGTTCTAAGAATTATGTCTTGATTGATATTAGAACTGAGAAGGACAAAGATAAAGCTGGAATTCCTCGTCTACCATCTAGTGCTAAAAACAAGATGATTCAACTCCCGTAAGTTGGGTTTCTTCAAGTTTATATTCTTGCTTAGTAGATTTGCTATCCTCTAAGAAAAGTAGAAAAACATAATGAAGTGTATTCTATCATTACGCACATTATGTTGTATTCCACTGTTATTCTAATGTTTCAAATTGCTCTATCTCGGAAACAAGCTTGCCGAGATAAACAGATTAGAGCATTAAAATGACATGCATAAAGACTAAAATAAGTCTTTTTTGTTAATTGTCTACTTGCTTTCATCTTGTTCTTTTTCATGAAATGAACTTCCTAGGGCAGATATGGGAAAGATCTACATTTGTATGTTCACACTTATGCATATGTTTTCCTGGTATATTTCAGTTTGGAAGATTTGCCGAGTAAAGTACGGAATCTTGTGAGAAATCCGAAGAAAGTGGAAGCTGAAATAGTGGCTCTGAAGATATCATTCCTCAAGAAAGTCAACAAGGGGACTAACATTGTGATAATGGACTCGTGAGTTTCTCTAATTTTCTCATAATTTACTCAAAACATTTCACTTATGTCCCTTCTGGTCTTATAGTCTAGGTGCATCTTTGTATAATTTTAGTTATCAATAATATTCTGTTAAAACTTTTCAGGTACTCTGATTCAGCTAAAACAGTTGCTAGATCGCTGACGAGCTTTGGCTTCAAGAACTGCTGGATCATGATTGATGGCTTCTCTGGAGGCAGGGGGTGGTTGCAGAGTCGGCTGGGAACAGATTCATACAACTTTTCTTTTACAGAACTCTTATCACCATCAAGAGTCATTCCAGGAGCAGGTAGACGTTTTGGTACAACAGGCACTGTCAAATTGCTTTCAGATTAACAAGTCTCCCTTGTAATGACCAACAGATTGGCCATAGTATAGTCGAATTAAAGATAACGTGCTGTAATTCTTTGATCAGTTCTAATGAGCTATCTTCTTGCCTCAGTTCTTCACTTTGTTTTGGCATGTTACTGCATGCTTTCGAATTGTATTTGTAGATCAAACAAAAGAAGTTCAGCTTTGTGACCCAGATAACAACTCAGGATCGGTATACAAGCAGTTGATACTGATACCTAGCCCTTCTCTTTCTTGACATTTCTACCGCGCCAATGTTGAACAAATGCAGTATTTTTGCTCCCTGCATTTTTCAATGATACTGCAAACTAATCTAACTACATTCCATCAGAGTTGGTCTGCACCATTGAATAGAATCCATGTTAATCCTAAAATGAAGATTAGGACATATGTTGTTTTTTGCTGAGTACCTCTCAAATAGAAAAGGAAGAGACACTTTCCTGATGAACTATCTGAATTATACAGTAGGTATTTTATACAAATAATATCAGTAAATTTAGCTAATAGTCCTTAACAGAGAGACCTCCTTGAGGCTAATTAGCAATTTCATACTCCACTGAAAGGGCCTTGTGTTATTTTCTTAGTTGTAAACTTTTTGTAAATAATCTTACATGATAACAGCGTACGACATAAGATAAAGGATAATAAGATGGTCAATTAATCCTAAAATTCATGTCATCGAGTATCTTTTCTTCCATTTACCTAACTTCGTATGATATGCAAGAGCATGATCATTTCCATCTATATGATCCCATGACTCCGTTTTCGGAGATAAATAATTGAAATGAAAATTCAAGGTAAGACTAATTTTTTTACAGTGGAACACAAATTGAAAATTTTAATTGGGATCTAACTGTAAATAACAGAACTAAAATTCTAAGGACTCAAATAACAGAAATAGGACTTGTGTGTCTGAAAATCAATCTCAACTCCATTGAATCACTGTTATCTGAGTTTCATTAAGATGTATTCAATTTGCTAAGGTAGTTATTATTCTCCTTCCGCTTAGTTGCTATAATTCGAGAGCTAAATATTTTTTTATACGCTTTTAAAATATTTTGAATTATTAATTATATAAATTATTTAAAAATATTTGAATTTGCTTAAAAGATTTGAAGAATTATATCTCAAAATTTGAATGATGTATGTGATATAATTTGATTTGACACAATTTTAAAAATAAATAAGAACACTTGAAATTAATCATTTGTGTTACTATAAATCATTTCATAAAGTATAAAAGAAAAATTTCAAAATTAAATTATATTTCCTGGTAGATAGATTTACTTGCCAAATTTTGACAATAGACCTATTTAATTTCTCAAAGCATATTTAATTTACGTTTTCTATTCATTTATGCACTACGCTGCTTTCTAAACTTTGGACTGTCAGTGGCTCGAGCTGAGATATTGAAGGCTTCTAAAAATTTTACCAGTTCGTGAATCGTGGAAGGGCACAATTGTACTTTTCCTTGAACAAGTAATTGAACTATATCAACAAAAGGATTACTAGCACTTGATGTCTTAGTTATTGAGGAATTCTAGCCACCACAGTCGGCCTAACGTAAGAGTTTTACAGAGGATGTAAAATCATTTGACCAGTTTTTCTTGTTATCTTTGCCGTAGTATAGTTTCGTGTTCTTCTTGTTATTTTGTCGTAGTGTAGTTTCGTGTTGTTAAAGTAAGGAGATTGGATATTGTCTCTTTTTCTTTGGTGATTTTACTATGAGGGGCAACGCTGGAGTTCCATTGTACTTTGGTGATTTTACTAGGGAGGGGCAACGCTGGGGGTTCCGTTGTACCATGGAGTGGGCAATTCTATTGATCGGCATAGAGATATGCGTTTGGACGTTGATCATCTCATGAGGTTGGGATAATTCTAGGTTATTTGCGTGTCATATATTTGTCTTGATTGTTGATAAGTAAAAGTTGTGTGGTAATCCTCAATTAATTATTTGCCATAATTTTGCAAACTTATCCTGCAATGTAAAAATTTCATTGAGGAGATTGACGGAGCGAATTGGCGATGTGACAACTGGCTTATCAGAAGATATAATTGATACCAATTTGAGAACGAGAGTATTCTTGTCCATCGAGACTCTTTGCGCTCCAGAAACTATTGTATCTCAAAATCAAATAACTCTGTGTGTCATCTGCCTGGTATAACCTTTAGTTTATATAAAAATTGGATGTGATTGTACTTCAATTTCCTTATTTGGCTTATCTTTACTGCACTCTACATAATATTTATAATGCCATTTTCTTCCTATATCTTAGATTCATTGAAACATTGTCATGAATCTTTATAAGACTTTCCTTATTGCATGACTACTAAATAATAGGATGTGATTTGATTCTGCATGACTACTACTCTCGTATTCAATTATATTCCATCTCTTGTCGCTTGTTTCTTTGAGATAGCTCTGATCACCTACATGTACTACATGTGTGCAGAATGAGTGCAGGGACCAGGAGAAGATGGAATTCTTTATTGTGGACATGAATATCATCAAAAGTGGCAAAGTGCATAATCCAATGATTTGTTGTGAAGAATGCCAGTTATATATGCAAATCTCCAGCATTGTCTATTAAGATAAAAGGACAAGAACGTTGTGAATATAACTAACACACTAATTAAGAAAATAATTATGAATATAATAAGTTTAGCATTTTAATCCTATTAATTGATATGATTCCTAAAATGGAGTTTAAATAGCAAAAGATTGGTTCACAAACATACTCTGCAAACCTGAAAACTCTTAAAGTAAATAGATTGAACTAAACTGCAAAATTGAAAACTCCGATAAAAATGGAAGAAAGTATTTTCTTTTTAATATCATTTTATCGATTAAAATATAAATAAATAATCTATGTCATAAACATAAGATCATAGTAAATTCAATATTAATTTTTATTTAAATAACGATAAAAATAGTAATTATAATAAAGCAAAAGAAATTAATTTTTTATTTTTTCTCGAATTGAAGTAAATAAATATTTGCTAATAAAAAAATATTATTAAAAAAATAATGTGTTCAATATTAAAAAAAAGGTGTTAAAAATAAAATAAATAATAAATTTATTTGGAAAAAAAGGCATTTTTTACCGATTGAATTACTACAAGGACATTTTTGGATTAAAGTATTGACAGTAAGAGTATTTTTGGACTAAATTATAAATGAAGGGTATTTTTGTTCCTTTTATATAGTTTAAGGACATTTTTTACTCGTTTCCCTAAAAATAACAACAACAATAATATAGCTCGTGGAATCCCATAAGTGGGGATTGAGAAGGTAAAATGTACGCAGATCTTACACCTACCTCATATAGATAGAGAAATTGTTTCTGAAAAACTCTCGTCTAAAAATCGAGGTTATAAGCAGAAAATACTAGATATAAAAAAGGAATAGAAGAGGAGAAAAAGAAAAATAACTAAGCGAAAAAATAAATGATAATATGTAAATATTATAAAAGTAATAAATATAAGATAAAAAAATTATATTAGTAATTAATTTTTTAATGGGTGTACTAAGTCAACAAGTGGCAAAAACAAAATAAACTGAGATTGTTTCTGAAAAGTTGTTTGGTTCGGAGAATAATTTATTTTTTTAAATAATATTTTACTTTATTCCAAAATCAGTATTTGATATAAAAATTTTCAAACCTATTATGGAGTTGAACTTTAAATTTGAAAAGAAGCTCCAAACTTATTTTTTTTAATCTTCGTTTTCATAAAATTCAAATAAGGATATTTGTAATTTCATGGTCAAAACTAAAGATACTTGTAAATTTTTAATCATAGTAACATAGTATTAAGAGGCCAATCCAACAATTAATTTTGATACCATAAACATAAGTTAGTCCCTCCCAACTTATTTTCCAATTTCATCCAACGTACATGAACCGGGTGGACAACCAGATTTACGTGTAGTTGCACTCCACAATCCACATGTTAGCAGAGCAAAGACGTGAAAACTGACCGATTTTCTGAAACACTTTCGATTCCCATGGCACGTTATCAGCCTCTGCACTCCGTCACCGTCGAGGACATTCAGGCGCTGCAGGGTATCTCCTCCGGCGCCGCCGCGCAACTCCACCGGAAGCTCACCGAGATAGTTGCTAACTACGGAGCTGACGCTACCAATACATGGCGGCACATTTCCCAGTACCTTCTCACTCCGGACCTTCCCTTCGCCTTCCATCAGATGATGTACTATGGCTGTTACTTTGACTATGGACCTGATCCGCCTGCTTGGTTGCCCGACCCGTTAGTATTCTTCACTTCAACTGCGCTATGACCATGATTTTTTTTCAAATACTTTTGAAATATTTTGAATTGTTAACCCAATTTTTATGTAGTTTCTAAATACACACTAATTTCTTATTTCAAAAAAAAGTTTAATATTAGTTAATTTGACGCTCGTATTCTGAATTAAGCCACATGATGGAAAAGAAGGGATATTAGTTAAAGATAGTTAAGGAATTTGATGAAGTAAGGTGAACAGTTGATAAATGTTCTTTTACTGAGAAGGCGTTGGATATTGGTTTGGATATGCGTTAGTGTATCATGAACTTCAAGTTAATTTAGTTTGTGGGGACTGGGGAGTTGCTGAATGGTTGTGTGTAGTTGTTCAATATTTGAGCTTATGATGTATTACTCCTGGCACAGGGAAGCTGCTAAGTTGACTAACATTGGTAAGTTATTGGAGCGACGGGGAAAGGAGTTACTGGGGTCAAGTTATAAAGATCCTATTTCGAGTTTCTCTGATTTTCAAGAATTTACAGTCTCAAACTTGGAGGTACTTTTATGTTTTGCCTGCATTATTTGCAGCTTTAATTTCTTGTTTATGAATGAGTAAATATTGATGCACTGTCCTTTTTTCCCTCTTACTGGAAACTTTTTTCCGCATCAAAATATCTTTGTAGATGTACTGGAAGATCGTATTCGAGGAAATGAATATTTCTTTCTCTGTTAGTCCTGAATGTATTTTGCATGAAACTCCATTGCACCCTGGTGGTCAATGGCTTCCTGGAGCACGTTTAAATCCTGCCAAGAATTGTTTGAGGTTGAATGCAAAGAGGAGTTTAAGTGACATAGTTGTGATTACTCGTGATGAAGGAGATGATGAGGCACCTGTTACCAAATTGACTCTTGAGGAACTAAGATCAGCAGTATGGTACTGTGGTTTTTGTTATTATGCGTTACAAATTGAGTTGTAGTATGTATATCAATGTGTTTTTCAAGTCGGAATACTTGTTCTTGTTATTTGGATCTCTGTAAATATTTAACCGAGTTTTCCTGCTGCATGACCTAAATTAAATCATTATGTGCATCACAAAATGTTGGTCTTTTTAATAAGTTGTACATACTGGGAAATATGCTGATAATTTATGACTTTGTGGTGACTCAGCTATAGTCATGGCACATGTCTGAAAAAAATGTTACGATGTACTCTATCAATAAGATCTAGTGACAAGAGCACTTCACTTCGAACAAGGAGGTTGGATGTTCAAGTCACCAACGAAGTATAGTGGGAAAAGGCTTCTATTGGCTTCTGCCCAGGCAGGGGACTTAGGTGGGGGATGGGGGGGATGGGATTAGGAGTTTATGTATATTAAATAAATATGCTCTCTCAACAAAGTTGAACCATCCACATTCCGTACACGAGGAAATATGATTTGTTAGCAATATAGGAAATATTGTGAGCAAAGAAACAATAAAAAAGAGTGTGTGTGTGCTCATTTTGGAATTACCTCTTACAATCCATTACTAAGTCAAGGAGGTGGTGAAAACCAAATGATGAACGCTGTTAATTGATGAAAGGGGAGAAATTCACCCCAGGTATTTACTAAGATGTTCAGATCTTTCACTGGCATCTGAATGTTTATTTCATATATATCCTAGTCTGCTAGTGAGATGAACTGGCATGGGAACCTGGAAAATTCAGCAGGTATTGTTGTGAAGTGGTGTTGAAGACATATAAAAGAATCAATTTATTTGGGCAGAGAGGATTCATATAACTAACCCCAATTTATTTGGGACTGATGTTGCTATTTGCTTGTTCTGTTGTTATGAGTTCTGAATACTAATTGTACATGCCTTTCTAAATCACAGGAGAGTCGCATTCTCTGTTGATACACTGGGATTGGAAAAAGGATCTGCAATTGCCATAGATATGCCAATGGATGTCAATTCTGTAGTGGTCTACTTGGCCATAGTTATTGCGGGTTATGTGGTTGTCTCAATTGCTGATAGTTTCGCTCCAACTGAAATTGCAACAAGGCTCATGATATCAAAAGCAAAGGCTATTTTCACTCAGGTTGATCCCATTTCTCCTCTGGAAATAAACATAATTATGTGCCTGAATACTGTTTAGGATTTCAAGTATAACCAGAACTACTTTTCCGATGTATATAGCAGTGTCTTAATGTAGGAATGCATATAATGCTGGATAGCTCAAAACTGTTCAGTTGTATCATAGACAACCTGGTATTGCAGTAGGCTTGTGGATGGAGGAGAAGTGAAGCTCAAGTTGACATATTGTAAGCAAAACCAATGCATAGGAAGATAAAAGTTCTGCAAGCCATTTCGTAAGCTGACTTCTTGATAGAGTAACTAGAGAAATAATAATTAAAACTAGTTGAGTTTCCTTTCCATAGCTGGACCATACCAGCACCCACAGCCACCTAACAGAAAAGGAAGAAGCAATCAGTTGTTTTGATTATACTACTTGACACCGAGGTTCTTATAGTTAAATTTGATTCATGGATAATGTTAATAAGATGCATGGAATCTTTTGCTAAGCATCATATTAGAATAAACTTGATAAACTCAAGAGATTCTATCTTTAGATATCTACAGAATGTCTCTTGCAAAGTTATTTTTAAGTTTACTGAGTGGCAAAAAAAGGCCAATTTTTGCTCCTTTTGAATAATTAATTGGGAATAAATGCATTACATATGAGAGTGCTAAATTGTTTGTCTTTGAGAAAATTGGAGCTGAATTACCAAGTATAGCTTGTAACAATCAATCTTGGATGCACTTTTTAGAATTAAAAGGTAACCTGAGTAACCTAACCTTCCGGAGGTGTCAGCTTTGTAGATCTGAACTAATGGGCTTCTCACAGAGAACTTGTAGTTAATGGTTGATTCCTCTTTCAAGAGTCCCGGTGAAAACATACACAGATTAAATTCATATACAACAACAACAACATACCCCAATGCCTCAAAAGGCTCCCGCTCATTGCGGGGTGGGGGGGGTCGAATGTACGCAGCCTAACCCCTATGTTTAAAAACATAAAGCGACTGTTTCCAGATGACCCATGAGGAG
>JAABOM020000075.1:25862522-25890045 GCA_011800125.2 Solanum clarkiae
GAAGATGCTCCAGAATCTTTTCGATTGCTTGTTCGAGAACTACGATCTTTAGCTCTGGAACTGAATCATTTCCTTGTCTCTGAGAAGAACTTCCAGATTAATAGGAAGGAAGCAACATCAGAATGAAGAAGAATAAGCAGCATTGCTTCAGTAAGGTAGTCGCTTCTTTTTTTCGGTATACCGCTCTGCGTCTTCCAACTTTCCTCTTAGGATATTCCGAGCACGTAGTTATATAGAATGTCTTGGTTATTCTAATGATGTCGAATGGAGCATTTATAAGGGTGTGGATTGGTGAGTGTGGTCCATAAAGTTAAATATCAGTTCACTTTGTTCTAGAAATCTGATCTCACCGGGCCGGGCGAAGGGGAAGGAAGAGATGGGTGGTCCTCAATGCAGAAGTCGTATATTATCTACTTAAATATAAATAATTTATAAAGGCCAACCACTGTTGGAAAGTATTACATGGAAAGTTGAGAAGGTGCATTTGCACAATTAGGATTAGTTCTTCCAGTAACATAACAGATCGCAAAAGTATGTAAATTCTTTGAATCTATCTTACGATGAACTAGGTAGTGATGAAGCAAGGAAGTTATATCTACATTATTGTTAATTTCTAGGAGATTAACTCTATAGGTCTGGGAAGTCTTGCTCTCTTGCTAGACTAGGAATGAGTTTGAGAATGTCTGGAACACATTAATAGTCTTCAAGAAGCTAGAATGAGAGTGAAATTCTTGGTTAATTAGCTTAACATTGTTTCATGTTAATAGAGGACAAAGGATAATAATTTGGTATTATGCATGATCTTCTTCCCAATCTAGTCATATATATTACCTCCAGAGACTATATTTTGTGATAAATCATGAATTAATATCTATAACAGTGGCCAAGAAATTCCGTTTTTGATAAAGTAATAAATTCCATTAAAGGAAAGGACAAAATTGTGCCAGTGTACAAGAAGTATTATGAAGATTCATCATGAATTGGCAAGTTCTACACTGGTTTCCTGCTTACCACAAACCTCCTACTTTATCCAGGCTTGGGACCGGAAATGTAAGCAAACTCATACATGTGGAGTGCCTGTATACAAGAAGTATACCAAAAAATAGAAAACCTTAAAAGAGAAAAAGACATGGCTTTCTATGAATGACACCCAGTCACCTATATTATAGGTACCTCGTGGGTGCACCAAAAGGAAATAAGAGAAAAGAACTTACTCCGCAATTGTGCAAATGTCTTTCTCTACTCTCTCAAAAGCTTTCCTGCTCCTCTTCATAGGTTCCATTGAAGTGCTAGAGGAGCAACATCTTACTCTCTTCATCTTCTTTTATGTCTTCTAAAATCTTAGAAAACATTGTTTTTTCACGGTGCTAATCAGCAACTCAGTCTGAACCGACTTCCCCACCATAAACAAGATGCTATCCGACATTATAAAAGAAGGTGATTCACGTCTTCTCCTGATTTTTTACACATGAAGCACCAGCTAACACAACTATTGCTCCCCGAATATTCCTCTGTTAGGATCACTCTGCTCACAGCCAATGAGTGAAGCAACAAATCTTTCTTGGTATCCATACCAAATATGTGAAATGGTTTCCTCTAAAAAAAACCTTTTCATAGAAGTACTTAATAGAAAATATGCCATACGATCCCTCGCCCTTCCTTTCCTTCCATATGTCATGACTATTCATAGTATATGTATATTTTTTTGATGGTGAAGCAATTCAACCAAGTTTTGAATTCTTCAATCTCCAGACTTGCAAGTTTATCCTAAAACTCAGTTCCAATGCACTTTTCCCCCATGTATACTCTATATCCGTTGGATCTTGCATCTTTGTTGGCAATAATTTCTATACAAATTAGGAAATGTGATTCACAAATGTTGTTCTCGGGTTCTTGCACACATATGTCCCCAAAAGCTCACTCATCCTGAATGATATGTTCTCATTGAACTCTTTTCACCCTTTTGAGATATTCCCCGCAGCCCACATCCATAGGGAAGTGAAGACATTGTTAACCCACCCCCTTCCAGATCTTGGGACTGAGGTGTAGTTGTTCTTGTACTTTCAAATGAGTTGTAGATCATCAAAAATCACTACAGAGCCATCAGCAGTAATACACCAGAATAGCTTCACTCCACTCTGAACCTGCAATTTTACAATAGTTTCAGAAATAAAATTTATAAAAAAACTATCGGACTATCCCAGCTTTACTATCATGAATAACAAAGGCCAAGGTCCAAGAGGACATCCAGCTTCACTACTTACCAAGGCAATCAATAGAGTTCCAGCTTTACTATCATAGATAATGAAGGCCAAGCCTGTCAAAAGAAAAGTGTAGTGCTTAGTACCTGCTTGACTTTATTACAGATTCTGAGTGTTGATGCTTATGCCAAGAGGACTTCCAAATTGGGAAGCATTATGATAGGCCCTAACTCGAATTGAGGTTTTGTTTACATACCTATTCTTCCTCAATCCTGGTAATAAGATCTTTTACATCTAAGTCTCTACCTTGACTCATGTTATAAATCGTTAACTATGATTTTCTCATTTTACACTAGCTAAAAAATAGCTCTGGCTCTGGAATAAAAAGTTGTTGATCTCTCTCTTAAAATAGCAGGGAGGTTGAGTATATTGGCGTGGAACTACCGGTTGAAGCATCTACCAATATCCTTTTCTCTTCTGGCACGACAGGTATATTGATATCCATTGCAAGTATTCCGTCTTTGTTCACTTACTCTATGATCTGGTGCCAAAATATTTTCAGTGACTGCTTAAATTAATAGGATTCTTTTTGTAGTGCCTTAATGTATATGTTCTTTCATACTTTATTAAAAAATGTATATGTTCATTCATACCTTAAAAAAATGTATATGTTCATTCATTTTCCCTCATGGAATGAAGAAGGACCCTTTTGTAACCACAACAATATACCCAGTGGAATCCCACAAGTGGGATCTGGGGAGGGTATGCAGACCTTACCATTATCTCATAGAGATTGAGAGGCTGTCTCTGGAAAACCCTCGTCTCAAAAATCAAGCACCCTAAGCAGAAGATACTAGATATAGAAGAAGGACCCTTTTACTTATCAGTAATATCTTACCTAATAAAAAGAAAAGGATCCATTCATTTTCTACCAAATTTTATGAGAATTACGGGGGAAAAAGTCAGTTTTTTTTTTTTTTTTTTCTGTTGTTCCTGTATAATTCATTATAAGTATCAGTTGAGAATAATGTAAAAAACTGCTTAGTCGACTCATACATGAAGGATTAAGAAAAATTTTAGGGTAGAACTACAAATATTAGAACATTTACTCTCTATAAATGTGTTTTAGGGGAACCAAAGGCGATTCCATGGACTGCAACTACACCCCTTAGGGCGGCTGCTGATGGATGGTCCCACTTGAACATTGGCAAAGGTGATGTGATGGCCTGGCCTACTAATCTTGGATGGATGATGGGCCCTTTGCTAATTTACTCCACTCTGCTGAATGGAGCAACTATGGCCTTGTACAATGGGTCCCCCCTTGGTTCTGGCTTTGCTAAGTTCGTTCAGGTGTGATGCAATCTAACACTGTAGACCCATTTCAACTACCAAATCAATAGTGGTGGCGATGTTGATGATGATAAACAACTTTGATTTGTTAAGCAAAAAATTTATGAATATGCCTAGTTGCATACTTGATAGGTCTTACAGAAAGCAAGGAGCTTTCCAAATACTGCTCAATACTTAAAGCTAGATGATTAGGGAACTTGTGCAAACTTGAGGTGCTACGCTTGCTGGACCAAGTAGATAGAACAGCAAATTGAATCATTGTGCCTATACAACCTAGGACCAACTTTGTAATTAGTATTAGTATCTCGGACATAAATCTTTCTTCTTCCTTTTTCCTAATACATCAATTATTTAACTTGAGATTTCTGAAGGCTAGAATATCATCTCGAATGACTTCAGATTGAAAATTTGGTTTTATTGTGTACAAGCTCACTTCTCTTTACAAATTTTCCATTTATGAATTCTACCATTTTTTGCCATCTAAATTACTCAAGAACTTGTCTAGGATGCTAAAATAACTATGCTTGGCGTGGTCCCAAGTATTGTGAGGGCATGGAAATCCACAAATTGCACTGCTGGTTATGATTGGTCATCCATTTGGTAATTCTTCTTAAACATCTTTGAAACAGTTAGGGCTTAACAGAGACTATTTTTTTATACAAAATTATGTGTTGTTTTGTTTCCTATTCTTTTCACTTCTAGTCATCCATGCAAACACTTCCATTCGGTCTTGGGCATATCTGTTCTCTAGAATTATATTTGACTTCTCTAATCCATATTGAACTTGAAACCTCTTGCGCTCCAATGATATTCCAACATTTTTCTAGCTTAATTTAGTAATGTATGATGGCAGTCACTTTGCCTCCACTGGTGAAGCATCTGGTGTGGATGAATCCCTTTGGCTGATGGGAAGAGCTCATTACAAGCCTGTAATAGAGATCTGTGGCGGGACGGAAATTGGTGGTGGATTTATTGCTGGTTCGTTGTTGCAACCACAATCTTTATCTGCTTTTAGCACAGCAGCTATGGGCTGTCGTCTATTTATTCTTGGCGAAGATGGGTCTACTAGAGTAAGTATTTTTCAGCCTCTCTAAAACAATTAAGAGTGATTTTCGTATAAAATGACGCAAGAGTTCATGAACACTGACCAGTTCTTTCCTAAAGATGCAAACACTGCAGGTCGTGTTTAGGAGTCCATTAAACATTCTAATACTCTCAGTAAATTTCAACTTTTGCATATACTGCAGCTCGGGGCTGTCATTGGCAAATTATGTGAGGTTTACCACCTGAAAATATTAGCAGTTATCCCAGGAAGGGGGAGTTGCACTCATGAACAGTGTGTTGGATGCAAGCTCCTCATACTATTTGCCATTAACTCTATAATTTCAATGTGCTAAGCAGTTGGACAAGTTTAGGAGAAATTACTCGTGGCTAGGTAATTCTGAAAGGAGTAATAAGGAAGTGGACAGCACTAAATATGTTATCAGAGATAAGAAAGCACTGGAAAAATTTGAAATATAATTTAAATATCTGCGTGGGATAGGAGAAAGATTAGGACGTAGTTGAATGTAGAGCTGGAAGCAGGTGGAAAATGAAAATCGGGAGAAATCCTTTGATTAGGAAATAACAAAGCTGGTCGACACCTATGGAGAAATAAAAATTGATGGGCTTGGACGGTATTCCTTAACTGGAAGGCAGACAAAAATAGTACCTTCTTTGTTAAATCCTGTTAGAACACTTCAAGCAGAGTATAAAATATGAAAAAGGATTGGTCATGGGCAAAATATTTAGGAGAGAGAAAAGAGTTGCAGGAATTGGGTAGGATTATGTTATGCATATGGCAGTGAAAGTGATTTGTATTCACTATTCTCCTTTTCTCTTTGCAGGGGAGAGAGGGGGGAGGTATGGTGGTTGAGGGTTGTAAAAAAAGGGAGCTTCTTTTTTATTCATAAATTGGTGCTGTAAATACATTTGAGTAGGAAAACTTTGAACTTTACCCAAATGTCATTGTCTAGGTTGAGTACAGGGTTCTAACGAACAGGTGATAAGCGGGTTTGGTAATGGTAATTGGTGGCTGCTAAATAAAAAGTTGAAACTTTACATTGTAGTTAAATATTTTTAGTGACCCTTAAAGATATTCAGTAGATTCAAAAGTTATTCAACTCTTATTGTAGCCATTTGGTTCTCCTGGGGTTGGAGAATTGGCCCTTGGTCCCCTTCTATTTGGGGCATCAAGCACATTGCTGAATGCTGACCACTATAGTGTATACTTCAAAGGAATGCCTGTTTGGCATGGAAAGGTTAGCTAGTTATTATTTCTGATTCCACCTTGGTACTTTATTCTCTTTCCAGTTAAGTACTTAACGTGTTACTAATCACCTAGCAGGTTCTTAGAAGACATGGAGATGTATTTGAGCGTACTTCTAGAGGTTATTACCGTGCACATGGCCGTGCAGATGACACCATGAATCTGGGGGGTGTAAAGGTCTACCCTTTACCTTGAATTGTTATTAAAAATTCATGCATTATTCTTCATTGGAAAAAAAAAGTTACTACTTGAGACTATATTTTGTAAAATTTTCAACTAAACCAATACTACTTATCATTACTGATATTTGCTCCATAAATAACACAATAACTGTTCGTCTTATTTATCAGAAATTGTTTCTTTGAGACATAACAAGTAGTCCTTGGTCTCTTACATCTATTTTTTCTTTGTACCTTCGTATAAATCTCTTTTCTAGCTTATCAACTGTATTTGTGGAAGACTACTTTACGTGGTGTTTCCTCTTTAACCGTAACTGAAATTTATGATTCCTTTTGCCAGGTAAGTTCAGTTGAGATTGAGAAAGTTTGTAATGCAGTTGATGATAGTATCCTCGAGACAGCAGCTGTTGGGGTGCCACCACCTGGAGGTGGCCCTGATAAGTTAGTTATTGCCGTTGTATTTAAGGATTCTAAGGGGCCAAAGGACAATTTGAATTCATTGAAAGTTTCTCTCAACTCAGCTTTGCAGAAGAAGTTGAATCCTCTCTTTAAGGTATGTATATAATATTCAGCTTTGGCAATACAAAATTTGAAAGATAATGTTTCCTTAGCAGGTCTAAACTTTTGCAGGTTTCACATGTAGTAGCCCTCTCTTCACTTCCAAGGACAGCTACAAATAAAGTTATGAGAAGAGTTTTGAGACAGAAATTTTCTCAAGTTGGCTCTAAACTGTGACCTATGTAGTCCCTGTTCTTGGCACAATTATAGATTTATGATTAGAAATCATACCATGAGAGTAATGAAGCATTTAAACAATTATTCAATAAGAATAATGGTGGATTATCCCGCCTGAAGTACTGTGTTATTGGCTAATCTGGTTGTTTAAGCATAATTTACCAATTTCTTGTTGTACTTAATTAGCTTTTAAAGAGTCATTTGCTTTGAGATATCAGGTATGATAATTTCAAGATAAAATGCAAGACTATTTTGTCCTACATTTGGTTGGAAGTATTAGGTAATCCTCATATTGTTTATATCACGATTTATACCATAGTGATGGATAAATTATTCCATATGCATGGTAGAATAATTTATTTCGAAATAATTAGAGACTCAAATTTGACTATCCTTTCAGTAAACTAATTGCACAAAATAACCGAATTTCGTAAAATTGAGCCTTTAAAGTGATGTGAGTTATACTAGTGTAAAAGTTCTCAAAAACTTTATTTTTGAACTAAAATAGAAACTTAATGAATTTAAGGTCTACTGACCAATCTACTGCAATTTGCTATTCATATTCATTATAAAAAGAAGGGATGACGGTTGAAAATTGAACTTTAAATCTTGAATGAGAATATTTATAATCAAACAATTGTTATGATTTATTTAAGATCAGGAATTTAAAATTTGCATATACTTTATTTTTTAAAATTTAATCACAAATATTATAGTTTATTTAAGATTACGAATTTAAAATTTTTAAAATTTGTATATACCTTATTTTTTAAAATTAATCATAAGATTATATTGAATATGTTGATATTAAAAACATAAAATGTAAAAGTCATCTAAATTTCTCAAATTTTGTATCAAGTAAAAACATATGTCACATAGATTATTATGGAATTAAGCTAATTTGAGGACCAAAAGTGGAACAAAATGTAATGGGACTGAATTCGAATTAATCTATAATTTGAGGACCAGAAGTGGAATTAAATCACTTGTAGAATGGGATTACAATGCGCACCATATACATAATCGAAAAGCTTAGCAAGAAGTCCCTTCCTTCTTCTAGGATTTCAAGTTCCACCTAACCGGAGTAAATCCTCTCCGCCGGCACGGCCTCCATGGAAAAATTTTCTCCACAATAATCTCAATTTCAAATCAGTTCAAAAGTTAGGGTTCCTTTTCTCTACTAGAGAGGACAAATTTCATGGCGGCAACTTTCATATTGAAACCTACCCTTTCCTCTGCTTTTCTCGGCCAAAAACTGTAAGCTTTCTTCTTATCTGCGGGTTATCTTGTGTATTATAAGTCGTATTTATATTTGGGATCTATTAATTTGTTGGTAGTGTATAAAAGTTCCTTGTATTGGCTAACTTTCGTGCAGTTCGAGTAGAGGAAATTCGAAGAGGTCGGAACCCTCTCGTTCGTTTTCAAAGGGTGCAAAATGTGCGACAGATACGGCTTATGGAGGTGGGTTTTCTAATACTAACACCTAATCAAATTGAAAAACCTATGTGTTGACGCTACTATGAAAAAGGAAACGCAAGCAGATATAGCAGATACCAGGAATTGATGAATTAGTTTTAGATTAATTACTTCTTTAGTGTTGAAATTTGCATAACAATGTTATAAGGGTCTTGGTGCTCAAGAAGCTGATTTGGAACTAATTATTTAGTAGGGGACCATTATACTAGAAGAACTTGAGATGGAAATTATGTAAATTTGTCTATTCAGTACTCCTTTGAAAATGATAGATGGATTTAAATGAGAATCCCTGAGCACAGATTTCTTCTGAAGCCTTAATCTTTCACTATGTGTCAAATTAATGAAAAAGATCGTCAGCTTTCTTTCACTTAGATAACGTCTTTATGTTACTGATGAATGGTAACAGAGGGAAAATTGAAGTTAAAAGTGACTTCTCTTGACATTGGATAGTTTATATGTTTAAGTTTGATCTCTGGTTCTCTTTGAGTTGTTTGATTAACATTCTAGCCTGAAACATCTAGTTTGATGTTCACGATCTGATTTCTGAAGGTAATGTTCCGAAGTTTTCTCGAATGAATGTTTGGGACCCTTACAAACGTCTTGGAATAAGTCGTGATGCCTCTGAGGAAGAAGTTTGGAGTTCACGTAACTTTTTGTTAAACCAGTATGCCAATCATGAGAGAAGTGCAGAGTCAATTGAAGCTGCTTTCGAGAAGATACTAATGGCAAGCTTCATAAAAAGAAAGAAGACAAAGATTAACTTGAAAACAAGGCTGAAAAAGCAAGTCGAGGAATCTCCGCCGTGGGTTCAGAACCTCCTCAGCTTTGTGGAACTTCCACCTTCTGTAATTATCTTGAGGAGATTATTCCTCTTTGGCTTCATGGCATGCTGGAGTGTGATGAACTCTGCTGAAGCTGGCCCTGCATTCCAGGTTGGTTCTGTCTCAATTTTTTATTCGTGACAAGTCTTCAAAGCTCATTTGCTTCGCCAATATCCAAAGGGGATTGGAGGGCATGTTCTTACGACCACACTGCCTTGCAGTGCAAATTGATTCTGGTATAAATCTCATAGTTGGTAAAGATACGTACAACTTCTGACACCAATATCATAAAAAGTAAGATCCTGGTAGTTTCTTCCCAGCTGTCTAACTCGTGGTGGCAGAGTTACCACGTTCCATACTAGTGGGAGGTAGCACAGATTCCTGTAAATGGGCTTTTTCATTACTTTCTAAAGCATTAATTTTACTGTTAAAGTTGTTGATAGTTCCTCTACTGCGATTATGGACTGTACATGTATTGCAAGCTCCCCTACCTATCAAACCAAAAAGTAAATAAATATAGAAAACATAAGGAGACTTTACTAATTAAAAAAGGTGAAAAGAAAGATAAGGATACCCAATACAGTATGTGAACAGAATTCAATAAGTTAACATTCTTCTGTAAATAAAGAATAACCGATTAGTGTGTATAGAGCAAAGAGCCTATATCTTTATCAAAAAAATTGCAAAACATTCCTTAATCATATTCCTCTCAATGCCCTCTGCTGCCTGGGAATCTCATTGCACCAAAATATCCTTGTTGAGCATCTTCATATGTATTGTTTCAGGGAGAAGTAAGGATGGAAGGGGCTCTGTTTTAAGTAAATAAGAATAGGCCTCTTCATAGTACTGTTTGTTTTCCACATCAGTTAGTGTATGATTGTACTTTTGTTATAGAGTTCTGGATAATTCTTGCTAACTGAGCTGGTTTTTGGGTTAAGTTGGAATAATGTCCATTTTCTTGTCAAAGTCAGACCCATGTGACGGGTCACCCTTTTTATGTTATTCTAGGCTATGTCTAACCTTAGTTGTGCTCGATTCATACATCAGTTAAGTATATGGGTTGCAGTCTTCTTTTGACTAACCTACCACTGGAACTAGTTTTCAGGACTCAATTAGGAACAAGATTCATTTTCTTGACAGTGAAGTTCCCACGCCTGATCGTGGGAAATTTGGAACCTTTTAAATGATCATGTACTCTGGAACATCTCTCAGGAATCCTCTATTTCTGGCTTCGGCTTTTACCGTAAGAAGGGTCGTGAACTATGAACACCATCTATATCCTGGAAATGGAAAAAGTCGTAACAAGTCAGGAAACTGTTACGTAAAAGGGTCCACCTTCAGCCCTCCAAGGACTGTTTGGCTTTCTCAGTATCCCTCAAGGGTCTTACTGGCTATACTTGGAACCTACATCAGCAACCACTAGGTTTTGCAGGCTTAGCTCCAGAACAGTATAAAATTCAAAGAGTAAAAGTGATGTAAATAGCTGTTATTCTCCTATTAATTGAAAATGCAGACATTTCAGAGCTTGACCTGCTTTTAATAATGCAAGGCTTGTATTGAGCAACCAGTGGAAATAATTGGCTCTGACAACAACAACGACAACGATATACCCAGTGAAATCCTACTAGTGGGGTCTGGAGAGGGTAAATCATACGCAGACCTTACCACTACCTCATAGAGATAGAAAGCTGTTTCCGAAAGACCTAATTGGCTCTGACAAGCTTTTCAAAATTTTAAATAAATGTATACCAGCTTTATTCACAGTAAACTCCTTTTTATGCAGGTAGCTCTATCATTTGGAGCTTGTGTGTACTTCCTTAATGACAAAACAAAGAGCTTAGGTAGAGCTGCTCTTATAGGGTAAGTTGATTGGTTGTCTCAGTTCTGGACAAACAAAAAAAGATGCTGGTTTCTAAATTCCAGTATCATTTTCTGATATTTCACTGTCATCATTGACTTGTTACTATTACTAAGTGTGCGCCTTTTACATATCAGGTTTGGAGGCCTTGTGGCTGGTTGGTTCTGCGGTTCCGTGTTCGTTCCCATGATTCCTTCTTCTCTGCTGCAACCGACATGGAGTCTTGAACTCTTAACGTCTCTCTTCATATATGTTTCCTTGTTTCTGTCCTGTACTTTTCTCAAATGAGACTCTAAAGAACCTGTATTGCTGCAGCAGTTTTGACATGTTGCATCTTGCTTAATTCATGTTGTTCCTCTGATACTTTGTACCTTTTAGCTAGTTATATGGCAATTATAAATTGTTATCAAGCTAATAGGAGCTAAGATCAATGTTTCTCTCCCCTTTACTCCTGAATTTTCAAATGATGTAAGTGGAAGATACATGTATCCAGGCTCATTTATTCTCCTTTCACAAAGTTAAATGAAAATTTTAGCTGGGTGGAAACTGTCACCAGTTCATTCTATGGGTTTCTTCCTTTCTGTTCCGGCAATTTTCTTATCTTCTTTTTCCCGGTCCTGGCATTTTTTCTGTTACTGCAAGGTTTAACTTACTACAATATCAAGGGGGAGGGACGTAAAGGAACAGAGGATTTCAAAGGTTTAATCAGATTACATTCATCTGAAATCATAATGTAGCATGTGGGGCAAACTTGTGTGATGGCTTGAATCATTTAATGGAGAAACTCTTTTTGAGTTGTTGACGAGGATTCCAGTATATGTAGAGAAGATGGTATTTTACTTATTATGCTTCATTAATATATGTTTTGTGTGTCTTCTGGCTTTTGACCACTGGCGTAAGGTTTTGGGCACCTGATTATGATGGGAAAAGGTAACAAATTAAGTTTGATGTCAGGCGTTACTCGACTAAATAGAAGTTCTGGCAGAACCTTGCCCTACTACTTGTTCAGGTTCCTTTTCTAGCTTTGTTAATTTTCACCTATCCAGTTTTAGAACTTTTGAATCAGAAAAAGTTGTGAATAATGTAATAGCACAATACTCGAAATGTTTAAAGTGCTTACAGTAGGACACTGCTAGATTTTGGCCGTCTTCTTATCAGTGGGGAGTGGGGACGTCCAAGAGACGTGAAATATGATCTATATGATCATAGAGAAAGGCTTGCCTTATACTTCTTTTCAGCATTCACAGAGTTCCTCTTGTTTGAGTTTGTTGCTACCTGGATCAATCGGAGTTAGTGACATAATTATTTTAATTTTTTATGACTATGATGTTCGATTTAGCTTTCTGTCATTTTAACTAATTCCATGGAATACATGTTACCTCCACAAATGAACTTGAGGCTTCTCTCAACCACTTCATTGAACACTGGGCCACACCTTAACTATATACACCTTTGTTGCACCATCGATGCGTTGAATTAACTTAAAACTCAGAAACATATGGCATATTCATTACCTAATTTTTTAATTCATTGAGAAAGAAGATAGCAATTAAGAACCTGAGTATGAGATGGGCTGTATTTGTTAAATCAGCCCCTTTGCCACTAGGTATAGGCTGACAAGTTTCGAAATCAACCAAACAGTTCTTAATCTGCTCTGCGTCCATCACATACTTCTCCAACAAGTAGTGAGAGTAATCTCCATTTCTCCCAAATACAGCCCTGCTCGCGTCTCGATTGATCACCAAAATTGAGAACACGATTGGTCACCAAAATTGGGAACACTGTTAAACAGAGGAGTCCCAAATAGAGTAAGAACAACGAGATGGTACGTATCCAAGGGATAAATTTGACTCGGCACAAGGACCTAATCAGTCCAATAACCCAAAAAGAAGCACAATCGCTCCCACAATCAGCGAAAGCTTCTCCAACACTTTCACGCAAAGAGGAGCTTTGTCGATGAAACCTAACCAAATTGAAAACCCTATGAGTGCCAGAGAAACCACTATATTCAAATATGCAGCGAATAATTGTAGGAATTCGCGGCTTACTCGTACCATCTTCTTTGACCCTGAATCAGATGCCTAGAACCTGCAACAAGTAAAACCTTACAAATCTTATGAGGCTCAATAATGGTAATTGATATGCATTAATTAGTTACAAGTAGTATTTAACCCTCATTTTGACTTACGGAAATAAATTCTCCTCTACTGCGGATGGGGATTGACAATGAGGAGGAGATGCGGGGTGGGTTTTAGACTATAGCCTGCGGGTGTGGAGCAAATTGAAATAATATATTTCGTGAGGTGGGACTTGTTGAATTTAAACAACAAATAATTGAAGTTAATATTTTTCTCGTGAACACATCTAAAAGTAAATATAATTTTATCTAAAACTAGTTTCTCTAATCATGTGTTGCATGTGCTAGTCATGAATTATACTTTTTCTAAGTACTTTTAATACTAAGTAAAAATTTTGAGTAAATAATTATATATGGAAAAAAGTATAGTATATCCAGTCCATTGGATTATACACTCACATAGTCACGAATAGATTTCAAAATCCAATGGGGAAGGGAAAAAAATGAGGAATAGAAAAACACTTACTATTGCAACCTCATATCAGAAAGAGAAAACTGATGAGCATCTGGAGAAGACAAGAGTATTAACTTCAATGACGAAATGAATGGAGGGGAGGTGGAAATGAGTTACAAATTTGGATACCCTATGTTTGGGGGATTTTTTAGAAGCCAAATTTGAGCTTTGTTGGATCGGGTTGGGACATTTGAGTTAGGCTTTGTTTTTATTTTTTTGGGTTTATGGACCCTTTTTGACTATTAATAAAAAGGGCAATGAGTCAGATATTTAATTTTTTTAAAAAAGCAAAAAGAAAAAAAAAACAAAAATCAACCGGCAAGAATGAAATGTTTTTCATACAATTTCATTGGATTATACATTCGCATAGTCATAAATAGATTTCAAAATTCAACAGGGAGGATAAAAAAAAAGGGATAAAAAAATACTTATAATACCACAAAGAGAAAGCCGACAAGCATCTGGAGAAGACAAGAGTATCAACTTCAATGGCGGAATGAATGGAGTATTTGGATACCCTATGTTTGAGGGACTTTTTAGAAGCTAAATCTGATCTTTGTTGGATCGGGTATTGGGACATTTGAGTTAGGCTTTGTTTTATTGTTTTTTTGGCTCTAAGGATCCTTTTTAACTATCAATAAAAAGAACAACGAGTTCGATATTTAATTAACAAAAAAAGCAAAAAACAAAAAATAAAAATCAATCGACAAGAATGGAATGTTTTTCATACAAGACCACTGGATTATACACTTGCACAGTCACAAATAGATTTTAAAATTCAACAGGGAAGGGAAAAAAAGAGGAACAAAAAAACAATAACTATTGCAATCTCACACCAGAACGAGAAAGTCGATGAAATCTAGAGAAGACAAGAGTATCAACTCCAATGGCGGAATGAATGGGATGGAAGTGGAAATGAGTTACAAATTTGAAAACCCTATGGTTTTTTAGAAGCCAAATTTGATCTTTGTTGGATCGAGTTGGGATATTTGAGTTAGGCTTTGTTTTTATTATTTTTTGGCTTATGGACCCTTTTTGACTATTATAAAAAAGACAATGAGTCCGATATTTAATTAAGAAAAAAAATACAAAAATCAACTAACAAGTTTTTAAGTTTTTGAGTTTCTATTTTTAAAATAATTAGTCTATGGACACTTGCGTCGCATATTTGTACCGTGTTAGTTAATACAAATAATTTTAAATGGTATAGATGATAATAAAACATGTAAATAACGAGTAACTAAAATTACAAAAGTATAACTTTTTGTAGTTATACACAATCAATTGAATTGGCATAGCATTTTTTTTATGTAGTTCTAATATACCGTATACTCATATACACTTTCTTTATTATTTTTATATTTCAACAACACATAGTTTATATGTAATGGGCTTTGAGCTGAGGGTTTTAGGAAACAACCTCTCTACTTCTTTTGAGGTAGCGGTAAGGTCTGCGTACAGTCTACCCTCCCCAGACCCCACTTGTGGGATTTTACTGGGTATGTTGTTATTGTTGTATAGTTTATATGTAAACATAATTAAGTTGATTATGTTTGTAAACGTTTCCCACCTTAAAATTTGTATGTCTTGTTTTTAAGAAACTCTAGCCTCCTCCTTTCCATAGCCACATACATATCAAAAAATATTGTTCAAATAAAAATTGTATTTCATGATGTACTAATATTAATCAACATATGTCTTCTTTAAGGGGGATGATATATTGCTATCAATTTCATGGGGTGCATTTGCAAAAGTAATATTTATTTGTGATAGAGATAGTTAATAATTATTAATGTTAGAAAACTTAATTGATATACAAAAATCATGATTGCACGCACGCCTTTTTTTTGTTTGATTCAAGATTATGATCATTTCATATGCAAATTTGACACGAGTATAGTAATTAAATTACTTAAGTATAATCAATTTACTAAATTTAACATAATTGATCCCTATCCATGAGTAAAAAACTTAGATAAATGATTGCAATATTTAAAATATCTTCTTCTTTTTTTCTTAATACTAGAGGTAAATATTCAAAAAAAAAATGTAAATCATTTCTAAAAATGAATAATAATTGTTTATAAATCTAAATCTACATCGTTTATACTACTCAAAAATATCATACATATCACATAATTTTTACAGATACATAATATTTTTATAAAAATAATTTTTTTTATAAATAGTTGTGAACATCATATCTATTATGTACCTGATGTGTGTGAAAAGCAAAAAATTTACGATTGCAAGGTAAATTCAAAACAGAAAAAAATAAATAAAAATTAATAGTCAACAAAATCAAATACAAGAAAGAGAACTATAAGGAAGCCAAAAAGTGTTAGAAGTAATAATTGATTTACAATATATATATAGAAAAATAGTTATTCATATTCAAAATTGAAGAGATGCATTAGCTATACCATTCAATTCAATCAAATAATTACAAAACTAAAAATATTTAACCAAAGGCTTAGAAAATTAAAATATATATATACGGCTTGGATAGTTCATAGTTGAAGTTGTATTGTTGTTGAAGAGACATAACTCATAACTGATAACTGAAAAATTAACTTTTGAGTTGGATTAATAATTAATAATTAATTAATATAGATAATTTATAATATTTTAATTTATTATAGGGACAAAATGGTAACCCAATTTTTCACTTTGAAGCTTCCCCTTTAATAATATATGATGATGATATGATATGAGATGATATGACGATGCTGACGAATCTTTTTTAATTTTAATTAAATAAAAAAAAGTAAATTTAAAAATTACAGGTACAAACATTCAAATACAAATTAGCTAGTTTGCTTTTAGTACCAATTAGCTCATAGGAATACAATTATGAACTAGTATATGGTCATAAACAAAAAAAATATTCTTTGTTCTTGAAATCACCGGACATTCAAAATGCATTTACTAAATTTATTTTTTATCTTGAATTTTATACGATTACATTTTATAATGATGTCGTAATTTTGTGCCACTTGTTCATCATTTATTTCATTTTAATCATCAACATGGCATAAAAATATGTAATTTATTTTGTTATGCAGCGAATAATTGTAGAAATTTGCAGCTTACTCTTACCATCTTCTTTGACCCTGAATCAGATGCCTAGAACCTGCTACAAGTAAACCTTACAAATCTTATGAGCTCAACAATGGTAATTGATATGCATTAATTAGTTATTAGTAGTATTTAACCCTCATTTTGACTTATTTACGGAAATAGTATCTCCTCTACTACACATAGGTACTGATAATGGGTCAGAGCAGATGCGGTGCGAGTTTCAGATATGTGTGCGGGTGTGGAGCGGATTGAAATAATATGTTTCGTGAGGTGGGGTGTGTCGGGTTTAAACAACAAATAATTGAAATTAATATTTTTCCCGTGAGCATATCTAAAAGTATATGTAATTTTACCTAAAACTAGTTTCTCTGCTCGTGCGTTATGCGTGTGAGTGATGGAGTATAAATTTTCTAAATACTTTTTATATTGAGTAAAAGTTGAGTAAATAATTATGTATGGAAGGAAAGTATAATACTTACTAGCAATATTATTTAAGTATAGTATTAAACAACTAATTTGAATATAGTGAACTCTTACGTATGTTGCCTCTAAAAATTCATATGATTGTAAGTAACCTCAAAATTGGTCCAATCAAACAAATTATAGCTCAAATCATCCAAGTGCTTTGATTTGAATAAAATTATAGCTCAATTTATAACAGTTTGGCTTTAAATTCATCTCTTAAGCATTATATTTTCATTTTTCGAACCAATGTTCTATGCCATCTAACCAAGCTTACTTTTAACAAATATTTATAATTGAAATGTAACGAACCAATAGGGCTCAGATAGGGTATACTTTGTGTCCCGGGTGTCCCTTTGACCTGTTATTGATTATGTGAATACAGCAACTAAGACCGCAAACAAAGAGGAGTATGACAAAGTTCATGAGGGATAAGATCATCCAATATTTGTTGATGATGCTGTAGAATGCTGTCTTGCATGATTGGCAGTAGAAGCAAAGCTTGGTCTGTTCATTGCTCCAAATCTTGCAGTCATCGTCTGCTACCGCCAGCCCTGCTTTGGGCATGCTCCAGTGAGCAGCACTGTGAAACTCCAAACCGCAGTAAGTTGGTGGGTTGCAAAACTCGACTGCACGCACCAAAACAAGGGACTTTTAAGTTGTTCCACAAAATTAATACAGATTTATCTATAATTACTTTATTAGTTAATTTTATGACTCTGATGTTTGGGTTAACTTTCACACATCTGAACTAATTCCATTGAATACATTTCACCTCCCAGCGCCCCTAGTGTTTTTTGTCTTGCTGGAAGATGAACTTGAAACCTCATGTCTCTCAACCACTTTACACATTTGTTGCACGCATTGAATTAACTTAAAAACATATGGCATATTCATAACTTAATCTATTGACTGATTGAGAAAGAAGATAGCAATTAAGAACCTGAGTATGAGATAGGCTGTATTTGTAAGAATCAGCCCCTTCTCCAGCAGGTACAGGGTGACAAGTTTCGAAATCAACCAAACAGTTCTTTATCTGCTCAGCATTCATCACATACTTCTCCAACAAGTAGTGCGAGTAATATCCATCTCTCCCAAATACAGCCCTGCTCACGTCTCTATTGGTCACCAAAACTGAGAACACATCAAAACAGAACAGCCCCAAATAGAACAAGGACAACAAGATGGTACATATCCAGAGGATAAGTTTGGCACGGCACAAGGACCTAACCAGTCCAATAATCCAAACGAGAAGTGAAGTCACTCCCACTATCAGCGAAGGCTTCTCCAACACATTCACACAAAGAGTAGATCTGTACATGAAATGTATCCAAACTGAAAGGCCCACGAGTGCCAGAGAAAGCACTGTAATCAAATAGGCTGCGAATAATGGTAGGGAGTTGCAGCTTACTCGTTCCATCTTCTTTGACCCTGAATCAGATGACTAGAACCTGCAACAAGTAAAACCTTATAAATCTTACGAGGCTCAAAAATGGTAATTGATATGCATTAATTAGTTACTACTAGTATTTAACTCTCATTTTTTACTTATTTACGGAAATAATATTACTGCACATTGAGACGGACAATGGGGCAGAGCAGATACGGGGTGAGTTTTAGACTATGCGTGCGGGTGTGGAGGGAATTGAAATAATATGTTTCGTGAAGTGGGGTATGTCGGGTTTAAACATAAAATTAATTGAAGTTAATATTTTTCTCGTGAACATATCTAAAAGTATATGTAGTTTTACCTAAAATTAGTTTCTCCACACGTGTGTTGCACGTGTGAGTCATGGAGTATACATTTTCTAAATACTTTTAATACTAAGTAAAAATTTTGAGTAAATAATTATATATGAAAAAATGTATGATATTTTCTCTTTTGTAAATTATCAATGTGAATTATTAAAGTTATCTCTGAGTGACCTGCCACGAGTTTAAGCAGTAGCTAGTAGAGAAGCTCATCAAATTTTCACTGAAAGATGTTAAAATATAAGTGATCAAATTCACTAAGAAGCCAAGAAGAGGCAGTATACAGTATATACTGACTATATACTAACTTCTGGACACGCACTTTGCGCATGTATCCTATATCAATAATATACAATGTATAAATATTACATGAGTACTATTGAATACTATGTTTGCATTTTAAATATGTCAAATGTTGATTTTGCTCAATTAGCTCAATAGAGTATTATGGATTTTTCTCACAAAAGTTTTATAGAGATTTGGTTTTGCAGAGGTGATCATAGACATGGCTGGAGGCTGATTTTTTATAATTGGTATTCAGTGTTAATTAATGGGCACTCACATGTCTGTTTTCAATCTCCAAGAGGAGTGAAACAAGGAGATCATTTGCGTAACACCCCACATCTTACATGTACTAGTTCTATGCAAATGAAACATGATATGATTTGGTCAAATTAGCGCCTATTTTTAAAAGTGCTTGAGTTTCAGATTAGCGGACTATATATACGTCTAACGTTTAAGACGAGTGAGTGTGTATAAGTTTTAAGCCAAATTGGGGAGGTAGAGGCATTAAATGAAGTAAGAGAATTGATGTGCTTGTAGGACTTAGGAAGTTAGTAGGTGAGTCACCTACTTGCTTAGCTTAAACTTGCTAGCTAGACGGAAACGAGGCCCGACACCGAATTTATCCAAGTCCAATAAAGAATAAACTCCAAGTTAAAGGTGTAATTTTAGCCCATGTTCTGGCTTCATAAATGGACTATATTTTCAGCCCAAGAAGAATATTAAAAGAGCCCAAAGACATCAAAATTCATTTGATAATTTACGCCCAAGAGAAAGGGGAAAAATGGGCAGCAAAGACCCATCAATTTGCAACCCATTAAGGCCCAAATGAAAGGGACAAAATGGTACATTACTACCTTGATAAAATAAGCTAAATATTCAAGAGAAAGTTGGCCAAAATTGTCTCTTTAAAAGGGCTTACAAGCAGCACCTTTAAGCCACTTCAACTTGTAAAAAGATTAGATTTTCTTAAGGCTTTCTCTCTCCACTTTTCTTAACCATGCAAAGCAGCCACAAGGAGACTTTTAGGGTTTTTGGAGAAGCCCTACACCTTGAAAGTAAAGGTAAGTAAGTTTACTTATGTGTTTAGTATGGTTTTCTTATGAAAAACAAGAGACTATGTTGGTTAGGTATATGCTGAAACTTTTGGACAGCATGTGTTCCAAGGGTTGTTGTATACTTCTTGTTTATTTGAGAGCTTTTCTCTTTTTGGTTGGCTTGATTATGAAAGAAGGTTGCTTTTCTTAATTTGTTTCAGTTCTGTAATGATGTATAAAGGTCGCTGCACTGTTTGGTTATACGAGGTTTAACGTGTTATCCTAAATGTGTTGTTTGTAGAAAGTGTGGGCTGATTGATTGAGGACTATGGTCTCACATCCTCCACCTATTTTGAGGACTGTTTTTGAACTGTTTTAGGACTGTTTTTATGTATAAATATTGTGGGAACAGTTTGGTTGAAGTTGATAAAGGTTTGGAATTGTTGACGTCGTAATGTAGCAAAGGGACGTAATGTTATGCTTCCTATTTGTATGTTGTGTATAATTGTTACGTGTTGTGCCTTGTGAGCTGTTGTAAGACTGTTAAGGGTATAAAACAAGTTGTATTTACATGTGTATAAGAATGGTTATTGGAAAATACGATTACAAGTGGAAAGGTTAAAAGAATGCCTTTGGGTCGCTAAATACAAGCTTGCTGCCCGAATGTTACTTTTTATAAGATTGGACTGCCAAAAAGTGTTACTTAGCTGTTAATTCCAATCTTATTGCCTACTCTATTGTAGATAAATATTTGGAGGAAAGGGAGGTTATTTCGAGGTAATAGCGAGGTGGTACAACGAGGTATGTAAGGCTACTCTATTTCGTATTACTTGGCATGAAATCTAGACTCTTTCTTGGTACATAAAGGTTCTTACCAACTCCGACATAACTAACAGTCATGTCTCCACTCTTTCATATATTCATATGCTCCCATACATAGTCACTTGCAAACCTGCATACATACTTGGATACCAAGATACACGAGTTCTTTCTACTAAATAAAGTCCATGTGTTATTCTACCTCCTATGCATTTCATTATTTGTGTAACCAACTCTTTTCATTATGGTGTTGTCTTTTGTGATTATTTACATGTCATATGTTGTATCTACAGTCCTACAGTTCCAATGATCACCAAAAGAATCATCTCAAAAGTAATTGAACGATAAAGTATATTGCTTTGATGGGTGGTAGCCCTAGGGGTGGAAGAATCACCTAGCTTGGACCGATCCTATCACGGGAGGTAGCCCAAGGGATGAAAGGAAAAGCCTAGCCAGAGCCGACCCCATATAGATTTACCACTGATCAGCTAGTCATTTGTACTACATGATGTGCACAGATTATACAGTAAAGGTAAAGTAATAAAAAGAATATAAAGTACATGATTCCATAGTATGACTAAAGGTGGTCTCTTATCCTTACACCGGTGCATAATTTCATTTGAGTTCTTACCTCATATACAGAATTTTCTACCTTAGATATTCAGTACATTATCTCATACTGACGTCCCTTACGGGGGACCTGCATTTCATGTTGCAGGTACAGATGCTAGTAGCTCTTCCCAGTAGGAGTACAGGATATCCAGCTGCTGTTACCAAGCTCCAGGTTGCTTCGGAGCTTTGTGTGTCTAGAGCTTATATTTTTGTATTGCATAGTTAGTCGAGGCGGGGCCTGTCCCGACCCTTATCAGATACTTTTGCTTATCTAGAGGCTTTGTAGACAATGTAAAGTAAAGTATAGTCATGTCTCGTATTTTAGACACTGTGGCTCCAACAACCTAGTCGTATGCATTTTCTTTTGGCTTGTTATTACTGTCTACTTTCTTAAAAGCATGTTGAGTATGGAAACCCCTAATAATATGTATAGAAGGTACATAGGTACAGGTTGGTTCTCCCGAGCCTTATCGATAACAGGTGCCAGTCCGCCTTAATGGGACTTTAGGCGTGATAATTTGTCTCCTACTTTGTTTATTATTGCTCCAAAATGTTGTCTATAAGTCTTAATGAATTACATAAAAATAAAGATTTCAAGGGATATGAATTACCTAAGTGGAGCCTCGAGATAAATCATTTTTCATATGCAAATGACACTATTTTATTCGTTTCAGAAGATAAAATATCTATCATTAAAATGATGACCATATTGAGAGATTATGAGAACTCCTCCAGATAATTGATTAATAAAAAGAAGATTTTTTTCTATCCGCATGATACAACACCATTGATTGTTGCAATCAGACTTAGAAAGTTAAAAGGAATAATACAAGATAATTTCCCCTTCAATTATCTGGAATGTCCAAACTATTATGACAAGAAGAATAGAGCCTTTTATGAAGATCCGTAAGAAAGGTAACAAGAAGGTTTGTATCCTAGCAAAATAAGCTTTGACCTATGGAGGAAAGTACATTCTCGAAAATTATGTTCTACAATCAATGTTTATATATATTCTTTCTATCATGAATCCTCCTAAGAATTTCATTGATCAATTGCATTAGATTTTTGCAAAATTCTTTTGGTGTAATACAGTACAAATGAGGAGAAAATACTGAGTAGCCAGGAAAAATATGTGTTATCCAAAAAAAAGAAGGGGGAATAGGATTTAGGTCTTTACATGATCTATCAAAGGCATTATTTGCCAAACTTTGGTAGAATTGTAAAGTTTCAACATCATCTCAATGGAGTACTTACATGGAAAATAAATATTGCAAAAAGTCGAATCCAATCATTACAAGAACCACTTGTGCATTACATGTATGGAAGAAGATGTTAGAGGTAAGAGAGGAAATAGAGCATGAAATATGGTGGCAGATTAATCTTAAAAATGTAAATTTTTATTTGATAACTGGACAAGACAAGGGGCACTGTATTATGTTCAGGATCAGAATGTCAGTGAAGAAGAAATGCAGCTAAAAGAATTCATAAATAATAGAGATTGGAATGTGGATAAATTAAAACAATATTTATCTGAAGAAATAGCCTTGCACGTTGTTGAAAACATCAAGCATACAATTGATCTGGCAGAAAATGACAAGGTTTGGTGGATGGGAGAGGCAAAAAGTTGTTTTACACTCAATCAGCTTATCAGATCATGAGGCATAAGAGAAATGAAATTGAATTGGTAAAGAATATCTAGATAGTAGGATTGCCCTCCAAGATAAATTTTTTCCGTTGGAGAATGTGGAGAAAAATAATAACTATGGATGACAATCTGAAGAGGATGAGAATTCAAATTATCTCCAAATGATATTGTTGTGATGAAGTAGAAATGAAAATGATGAATCATTTAAATTTAATGGTCCCCATCGCACAACAGCAATGGAGGCAGTTTGCTTCTTGTGCAGGTATCAAGATTGATGAACTCAGCATAGATCAACTTATTTGCAAGTGGTGATATTATCAAGAAAGTCCTAAAATAAGACTAAATATCAAGGCTATTCCAGCATTGTTGATGTGGGAGATACGGAAAAAGAGAAATTCCAGAAGACATGAAAAAGATACGACACTTAATAAGATGAAACAACAATGTGTAATGAATGTATTTCATCTAATTAAAATATAGCTACCTTGGATAAAGGATATTCCATTGTGCTGGTCAGGCATGATGGACACATTGCAAACATATACACATAGATTTTACTACATTGCATTGAAGTAGAGGAGGCTAGAAATTGGTTGGGTGACATGCAACATAGATGGTGTAAGTAAAGGCAATCCAGGTATGAGTGCCTACAATTTTGTATTAAAAATAGGAAAGAAGACTTAATTCATGCAGAAGCACAAAGTCTTGGACTCTTTACAAAGTGTTGTTTAAATCAAGAGATGCATAATGTACTGGTACAGACCGACTCACTCAGTCTTACAAAAATGATAAGCAACGAATGGAGGATCCCTTAGATGCTGATAGACATAATAGAGGAAATAAGAGAACTGATACAAAGAATCAATATTCACATAATATATGTATTTAGTGAGGTAAATCAGTTAGCAGATTATATCACAAATATAACTTTTGAACAAGAAGACATGTTTCAATTTAGTAATTATAACCAGTTGTCAAGCACAGGAAGGAGGTTAATTAACATTGACAAGATGCAAATTCCAAACATCAGGTCACAACAAGGAGAATTTTGCACGCCAATTCTTCATGAAATAAGGAGAATCACAGTGTTTCACAGTCAGCATATTTATATTAAAATTTATGGCTTGCACAAAGGCAGAATAACAGTAAGAAAGAAATTAATCTAAGCTGCATCAGTCAACACAAAGTAACACCAACAAGAAGGAAGGGTCATGGAATTAGTTCATCAAAAATCAGATAACACCTGAATGACAGTGCCAACAACTCGTTATTCTCTATTTTTAGTTCACTACAAAAGCACGGGAGAAAAAGGAAGATGGCACAAGAATGGGATGTTTTTCATACAATTCCATTGGATATACACTTGCACAATCACAAATAGATTTCAAAATTCAACAAGGAAGGGATAAAAAAGAGGGATAGAAAAACACTTACTATTGCAAGCTCACACCAGAAAAAGAAAGCCGATGAGCGTTTGGAGAAGTATCAACTTCAATGGCAGAGAATGGAGTGGAGGTGGAAATGAGTTACGAAAACCTAGGTTTGTGGGAATTTTTAGAAGCTAAATGAGTTACGATCGGGTTGGGTCGGGTCAGGACAGGACATTTGAGTTAGGCTTTATTTTTTATTATTTTTGGGCCGTGTGGACCCTTTTTAACTATTAATTAAAACGACAATGAGTCCGATAAGAAAGTTCACTTTGTCGTATCAAATTCTAAGCCTAAGAAGTTAGCACCTATCAAGTGGAAAGTTCCTTTAAGAATTGAGGAAAAACATCTTTCCGAATTCTAACATCATATCATTTTCATTATCTGAACATCTAGCTCCATTCAATTTTTGATATTGAGGAGTGTACTTGAATATCTAGAAAATGCAATTATTAACTTTTTTAAAATAACTTGTACTTGAATATCTTGAAAAATGTAATTATTAACTTTTTTGAAATAACTTCATGACAGTAAATGTTTTATTCATTTGTCATGATTATTTTTAGATAAATTTTGAGGCAAGATGTGTATTCTTATCTCTAGTGGTTCACTATGGTTTATGTGAGAAATAATTCATAGAAGAAAACTTCAGTAAACACAGTCGTGTAACATATCTTAGAATAGTATCAAAGCAAAAAGGGAAAAAAAATATGATGAATTGGGATTCATTGATAGTACAAAGAAAAAAATAAATGAAGATTAAAGGCAGAAGAGTGCTAAAAACTAACTCAAATTTGTTAATGGAGAAGATTGTAAAGTAAAAGAAATATAACCACGTGTCTAAAGTACATACAACAAAAATATCTCATGTATGGTAAAAATCCTTGCACCAATCAATCATGCCACAATTTTTCCAAGTTAAGAAAATCAAATACAAGATATAACTCAAACATTCAAAAAATGCAAAATTGGACATTTAAATAAATAATATCAATGATGTTACATACATAATAGAATGAGTAAATATTAGGATGATGAAGTATCATTGTAAGTACTGCTGAGTAATGATAGGAGCAAATTATTCTGAAATGCACTGTCATTGAATGTGACATTAATGAACTCCATTTATTGTCATACGCAGAGGGATTAGGGAAGGACTTCAAAGATTCAAATCACATTACATTAATTTGAAATCTCAAACTAATATTCTTTGAGGATATTTCATCCAATATAAGTGTTTCTCCCAAAATGCAATAGGTTTTTTTAGTATAAAATCAGGAGTTAGAATCTGTCAAAGATTAAATAATTATAAAAAAAGCAAAAGAAAAAAAAGAAGAAGATAATAAGATTTGCTCTCCTTTTGTGTACATACACATATAGCATAGCAAAATCATCTGCCAACACACACAAAAGAGAGTAAAACCATTCTCCCAGTGACTTGGACTAAAATGAGTAATAAAGCTTTATCATTGCCATGAATGCAATTCCTCGTGAAGAAAAGAAACATACCAACTGTTAGAAATTTGACCAAAATAAATGTTGATTAATTTCGGAGATAATAAAAAAAATATACTAGAACTCATTCGATAGAATGGATATGGATAAAGCTTTTTTTGAGATATTAAAATTATTTTCCTAACACAAATCTCCTAAATGAAAAACTTGAATATGCCACTATCATAATAGTATAAATACAAATATCAATGTTTTATACCATCCAAACCAAGCTTCAAGTCAAACAAATATTAATCGTTACGAAAATGGAAATGTAACTAACCAACAGGGCTCAAACAGGTTATACTTTTTGCCTTTGGTGTTCCTTTAACCTGTTCTTGATCCAGATCGTCAGAATATAGCACGGAAGACAGCAACCAAGAAGGAGTAGGTATAGGACAATGCTGAAGAGGGAGAATAACTTCCAATATTTCTCGATGCTGTCATAGAATATTTGCTTGCATGATTGACATTTGAAGCAAAGCTCGGTCTGTACATTGCTCCAAATCTTGCAGCCATTGTTTACTACTGCAGGCCCTGCTTTAGGCATTGTCCAGTAAGTAGCATTGTGATACTCAGGCAGCACCAGAATCCGTGGGCTAACACCCACGAAAAATGGCCAAAATCGTCTGTTTCGCCTTCCTTGGGCCATAAAATCCTACCAGGCCCCTGCCAATGCCGCCGGGCCACCTGGGCCGCTTACCGGGCTCGTGGCCGACCCACCCGTATGAGTTTTTGGGAATCTTTTCCCGAAACCCCAGGCAGCACCAGAATCCATGGGCTAACACCCACGAAAAATGGTCAAAATCGTCTGTTTCGCCTTCCTTGGGCCATAAAATCCTACCAGGCCCCCACCACCGCCACCGGGCCACCTGGGCCGCTTGCCGGGCTGGTGGCCAACCCACCCGTATGATTGTTTGGGAATCTTTGCCCGGAAACCCAGGCAGCGCCAGAATCCGTGGGCTAACACCCATGAAAAATGGCCGAAATCGCCTGTTTCACCTTCCTTGGGCCATAAAATACAACCAGGCCCCTGCCAACACCGCCGGGACACCTGGGCCGCTTGCTGGGCTCGTGGCCGACCCACCTGTATGATTTTTTGGGAATATTTTCCCGAAACCCCAGGCAACGCCAGAATCCGTGGGCTAACACCCACGAAAAATGGCCAAAATCGCCCGTTTCGCCTTCCTTGGGCCATAAAATCCTACTAGGCCCTCGCCAACGCCGCCGGGCCACCTGGCCGCATGCCGGGCTCGTGGCCGACCCACCCATATGATTTTTTGGGAATCTTTGCCCGGAAACCCAGGCAGCGCTAGAATCCGTGGGCTAACACCCACGAAAAATGGCCGAAATCTCCTGTTTCGCCTTCCTTGGGCCATAAAATCCTACCAGG
>JAABOM020000075.1:25924660-25940857 GCA_011800125.2 Solanum clarkiae
ACTAACTGCTACTTCACAAATGAAAAAAGCGCAGATAGTTTAAAGAGCCATTTTGCTTTATTCCATCATACTCCAAGTCCAAAAAATAGTCAATCTTTGGCTCCATCCGAGATTGATGGAAACGGACTAGAAAATTATTAAAGTTATAAAATTATTTATTGAACTATAAATTAATAGAAAAATATATTCTTGTGATACTTCATCGGTATATTGATATCCTATCGGTATCATATAATTTTGAGTTTTTTTAATAAATAAAATAATTAAGAAAAAATTATTAAAGTTAAAAATTTATTAATTAAATTCTCAATTAGTAGAAAACATATTCTTTGTGATACTTTATATATATATTGATACCATATCAATATCATATAGAGCTGGACTTAATCCTCTATGATATCCTATTGGTATATATATACTCTATTGGTATATCATACAAGGTGAGTGCTGACATCAGCATGCGATAATATTAGGAGGACAAATTTTAATAATATAAAAGTATAAAATATAAAAAATTATATTAATATAGAATTTTAATAGTATAAAAGTATAAAATAAAAATATATTAATATAAATAGTTTGTTTTACTAAAGGCCCAACTTAAAGTTTTCTTTCCGAAACGTTGGTCCTTAGACCTTAAACCCTAGTAATTTATTGAGTTCCAGTTTCTCCCCTTTTCGCTAAACCCTAGCGATGGATAGTGATAGGGAAGTAGAGAAAACTGCACAGAAAGAGAAGGAGAGGAAGAAGCTATTGGCTTTAGCCCCTATTGCTAAACCACTCGCTGGAAAGAAGCTCAGCAAAAAAACCTTCAAACTCGTTAGGCGAGGTATCCATAAACTCAGTATTTACTCTTTTTGTGATTTTGTAGTCACACTTGTTTAATCAAACCTCTGTTCTCAGCTACGGAACATAAATGCTTGAAGAGAGGAGTTAAAGAGGTCGTCAAAAGTATTCGACGTGGTCATAAAGGGTCAGTCCACTTTTTCGCCTTCTTTCATCTATCATATCATCATTGTTTTGATTTCATGCCTGAATTAATTGTCAAATTTAAACGGAATCATAACCACATAAAATTGGTTCCACATAGTAGTAGGCTTTCTTATTTTGGAATGCCTGTTTTAGGCCCGAATTCATGCACATCCTGGCATTTAGAACCGGTAAAGCAAGGGTCTTGAGCCTAACTTAACTCAAAATCTGCGGCCAATTAACCACTGAGCTGGTATTTCTTCACAAAATCCTTTGGGATCGTTTGGTTGGGATGGGTAAGTTATCCTAGAATAAGTTATCCCTTCACCATGTAGTTATCCAATCACCATGTATGACTACCTAATACCTATAACCAAACCCAGAAAAAAAATAATCCTACATCTTATCCTGAGATTATTATACCTTATGCTTCACACCAAACAACTCCTTAGAGTTGTTTTAGTGAGCATATTGGAAACTGGAAATTGAGCATCTCTTGATGATTCCCCTCAGTATGTGTACATGTATCATAGTCCTATAGGGTTAGATCAAGCCTCGTGCTTTAGAATAGACTTTTAAATGGATGGACAAGTACTTCTAGCTCTAGCCCACACCCCTGTTTCGTGCCATAAATGATAATGCCCCTGGAATGTAGGGGTTCACGGTTCGATTTGGATAAGTTTTTGATTAAGATTAAAAAAATTTAAATTAATATAGTCGATTTTAAATTTCTAACATCAAATTAAAATAACATAGATATGATACAACTATTTCAAAAGAACATTAGAAATCATCTAACTTCTCTTTACCATCATAAAATGACTTGCATATGAATCTTCTATTGTTTTTCAACACTATTCTGTAGCTTTAACATGTTTAAGACGCATAATTGTAAACAAAAACTTGGTAACTTCTATGCTAGTCTTCGAAATTACTCCACTTTCCTAATTATCTGTGCTTCTCCTCCTTCACGAACTTTTATGCTAGTCTTCAAAATTACTCCACTTTCCTAATTATTTGTGCTTCTCTCCTCCTTCACGAACTTGCTTCGAGGATGTTATATAATAGTGACAGAAAAAGATGGGTATAGAATAGAAATTAGCCCCAGCTACTAAACCTTGCTCATCAAGCCTTAGGAGTGCTCCACCATGGGCTTTGTAGTGACAAAATCTTGTTTCCAATAGAGCACCATTGATTGGTCTATTGGCAAAACCTTCTGTGTGCAAGGAAAAAGGTTTAATCGAGTTAGGTGGGATGTAGATCGAGCGCAATAAGCTACAAGAGTAATTATTTCTTTTTGGAAGGAAAAAAAGCATGTCAAGTAAGGTCCCCACTCAGCTCTCACGGAATAGCTCCACCAGATATAGAAGGATATAAAATTGGTTCTTTTCTTCCTATTTTGTCGTCAAAATCCCTTTTTTGTTGTATTTTTTAGATTTATGAAAGAAGAAGAAGAAGAAATTGTCGCTTGAACAATGAATACAAGGCAGCTTAGATTTATCCCCTATTAATGATATATTACCCCTCCTAGATTTCATTACCTCTCTCAATATGGCTTAGCGACTGTTCTTTTGCTTGTGACCAACTCCCTGATTAAATGGGTGGCCATGTTAATGTGTATGTAATCTGCATCTGTTTGATGCCTTTCTAATGCATCTTACTTCATCAAAAACAAGGCAGCCAATCAGAAATGTCAAAAATCCCCCGCTCTATGGTGGGTGCCTTCAGCATCGAGGAACATGTACTAGGGTGTATGTGCGACTCATTTAGATCATGAGCTGGCGCAAAAGTAAGAAAGCTACTCTTACACCGGTGAATGGGATAGGATGGACAAAGGAACTCCATCCATTAGTTAAAAAAAAAGGAACTGGCTGAATAGTTATCCACTAAACTGTGAACGTCCCTCCTGAAATGATATTGAAATAACTTACACAAGTAGCTGAATAATTATGACTTGGTAAGAATAGCTCATGTAAAAAATTTAGGCATTTTAGGTTCTGGACTCGTCTTAATTGAAGCAATTAAATCAATACCTAATTGTCCATGAAGAGTCAACTATTGATGCTTTCATTGATACTCAGTCTTCCACATTAGTACCCTTTTGTGGGCGGGGTTAAGTTGTATAGCATCAATACCCGTACAAGTAATTCCACGGCTTGCTAATTTGGCTCAATGGTGAATTTCCTACCCTGAAATATTTGTGACATGAACTTGTCTACAATGCTATATCGTACCTTGATGTTGAAGTACATATTTGTGATTTAACATATCATGTACAAGCTTATGAACATCATTTGTCTTTTGGGAATTGCAGATTATGTGTTATCGCTGGAAACATTTCTCCTATAGATGTCATTACCCACGTACCAATCCTATGTGAGGAAGCTGATATACCATACATATATGTTTCCTCAAAAGAAGTAAGCTGAATCTTCTCAAGCTTTTGTTCATCTCATACACAATTCTTGTGGTGTTATAACACCTCTGTTTTCAGGATCTTGCAAGTGCTGGAGCCACCAAGAGGCCAACTTGCTGTGTTTTGGTATTGACAAAGCCCACCAAGGGAGAACTTGGGCAGGAAGTTCAAGAGAAACTGAAAGAAGATTATGATCAAGTTGTATCGGAAATTCGCGAGACAACTTCCTCCTTGTTTTGATAAACAGGATTATGATCTATTGAGGGTTTCACTCAATTGTACTGTGCTTAATTCTGCTAGATAGCTGCTCCAATTTCTCTCTACATTCTGGAACTTTTTAAGCGTCTGCTATTTATCTACTTTGCCATCCAATGACCAATCACATTTGAATAAAGAAGCAGAAAGCTTACAAAGTAATAAGGGTTAAGGAATAAAAGAGGTTAAGGAATAAAAGATCACACAAAAGACCTGAAAACGTTTGATTACTATCTCATCCAGATAGACAATTGTATAAGCAATCTAAAAAAGGATACCAGTTCCACTATACCTTTACAGTAATCATCCAACATGAAATATTCTCTCCATCTGCAAGAGACAGCTATTCATCCTCTTCATGTATTTATTGTTAAAGATAACTACGCTAAAGCATATACATTTACACCGTTAAAATTCTCTTAATATATGTACAGAGTTCTCTAGTCCACTGTATGAGTAGCATTAGCTGAATCACTTATTTTTGAGACAAGGTCCTGAACAACAAGATACCTACACCGCCAATAGCAACAATAAGAAGCAGAGGAACACCAATGGATTCAACAACTTCAGCCACTCCTTCGGTCCTATCCGTTCTCCCTACGCAAGGTCCATTGAGCTCACGGAGGATATTACTCAGATTGTCTATTTGGTGCATGATCTGACGCTGTGATCTCCCAATGAGAAGTACCTGCTCCCAATTATGTTTGCATCTTTAGTATAATTGTCTAATCAATTTCTCGATCTTCTTGAGACAACTTTGTTGAACTTGGAACATGGTTTTTTTAGAGAAGTTTTTTAGTACTTGGAAACAGAAGTTCTCTAACACCCAATCCAGTCTCAAGTAAAATAACAATATACCTGGTGTGATTCCATAACTAGGGTCTAAGGAGGGTAGTGTGTATACAACCTTACCCGCCTACCTTGTGAAGATAGGTTGATGCATTTACATTTTAAATGAAGATTAGCTCCTTGTTAGAAAGGAAAGAATTATGTTCAAATGGAAGAATTATGCATTCACCGAATTCACTCTGAAAATTGGTCATCTAGCATTCACCGAATTCACTCTAAAAATTGGTCTCTAGACTCCGAAGGCAAAAATTGGACATGGGATAGAGAGTATATCAAACTAACCGCCCTTTTTGTCTCTACTTAATGCAAAATATGAGCACAAGATGATTGTAGAATACCTCTTCCATTAAAGAAGACTCCCTTGCTAGTTGGGAAGACGATGATGAATGAGGTAACAGAGAACCAGCCAATGAGCCATTGCCTAACCCAGTCACAAAAAGAGGTGTGGGTCCAGATCCATTGCAAGACTCAGTATGTACTGCCAAATTTTGTTGGCTGGCAGAAACTTTATTGGCAGATATCTTTGAGTTTAGCTCTTCAATCCGAGATGTAAACTCATCCATACGTTCACTCAGCGTGGAAATTTGTTCTGTAAGTTGAGAAACAACTCCCTGAAAAATGGCAATTCTTCAGCGATTGTGAGAGAGAAGGAAAAAAAAGAGAAAATGTAAGATTGAGACATTAATCATATTATAAACAGTTCAGCATAAGTGGGAGGTACTTGTAGTTTACTGATTTCTATTCTGATGTATAAGAACTGATGATATTAAGCCAGAAAACAGGAAAGGAAAAACAGCATACATATAATGCTGGACAGATATGTTGGAATAAATGGAACAACATTCATGTTTCTGGTTCTTGCTAAACTGGAAGTTGATATACAGCATACAAAAACTAGTATATTTGGCTCCAACCATACACTCAATTGTATTTTAGAGTATTTCCGTGCACATTAATGTCATTTTCCACTCCCCTTGCTGGTAAAGATTCCAGCACCAAGTTCTCCATATTAATGAAACAAACTAGTATCATTTTTGGAGATAAAGAATGGATCCTTGTTTAAAATAAAAATATGAAGCAACATAATTTTATTAACAAACAATGTGGGTACAATTATGTTTGTTCCCTTGATTACTATTCTCTCTTGAATATCTCTGTGATTCGAGGGCTGAAGCAGCATGTTTCTCGGCTAGGAAGATGTGGATTTTATCTCCATGAAAAAAAATGAATCCAACAGTTAGACCTTTCTTTGAAATATATTCTCTATCCTTACAACAACAACAACATACCCAGTGGAATCATACAAGTGGGGTCTGGGGAAGATAGAATATACTCAGACCTTACCACTACCTCATAGAAGTAGAGAGGCTGTTTCCTGGGAACCCTCGTCTCAAAAACCCATAAGCAGAATAAACTAGATATGACAAAAAGGAAAAGAAAGAAAATATAAACAGCGACTAATAATGAAAAGCACATGACAGTATGCAAATACAATAAAACTAACACATATACGACATATAAAAATATATTCTCTATCCTTAATTGTTGTTTTTCAGAATTTACTGGAAAGAGTGAAGGAATTCAAATATCCTACCGTTGTATTTTGAGATCCCACAGTTTTGGCTGATCGCTTAGCCCCATTTTTGGCACAAGAGCGCTCAATCAATGAGCTATTACACAGTCTTTCAAGGGTGTATGAACAATTAAAAGTATAACAGGACTTGAATAAAAGTCCGTTCTCAATGTTTTGTTGATTAAAACAAAGTAAATATGCTTTCTGTGCATCTATAGGAATAACTGTAAATCATTAGGAAAGAAAAAAGGCTCTTGCTGTTCTGCGTGATTAAAAAGCCATCAGCTTTTAGTAGGAATTTTTAGTCACTGATCCCAAAGGTTGCCAGTTTATCATCATTTGCCTTGCTTTTTCAAAGTTAGAAATTCAACTTACTTTGCTGATTCTGCAAATGATGAGATCCAAGTGTGTTTCTTAACTCCTACATGAAGGACTCATTTCATTCTGCTGAACAAACTTTCAGCAGGAATCTATCACCAAAACACTTGAGCAAAATTTAAATCTTTCCACAGGTTAGTTGGTTTGAGTTGCACCATTCTAATATAAGGAATATTTAAATTACCAAAAAGATTTGATAGCCTGTAACTGTGGTCAAGGGCATGGTTATGAGTTCACGAATGTAGTGACTAAGAGGAATGAGCAGGAAAGGGTGATAACATTCTTGAGTATCAATCAGTAAAATTAAGGATCAATTTATGGTGTTCAGAATTGCATATTGCTTGTATATACGGCCAATTTGGCCTTCTTGTTATCATTGAAACCTTTTACTTGATCAAAAACAGAAATGGTGTTCAGAAAATGATCTAAGACAGTGGATGAAACACTTTTCCTTTTCTTGGAGTAAAACATTATATTAGAGCTAAATCTGTGCAATTTATGTCAAAACAAATGCCCCCGAGTAGGTAAAACATTTTCAAAGAGAAATTTCAGAAAACATCAACCAGAGGAAAAAATTGGAAATCAGTTCACGCACGAAATATGACTTTAATATGTCGTCAAAATTGTGGAGCCACTAAATTCTAACAAAAAACTGAACCTATTGCTCCGAATAATTACCTGATTAGCCACTGGCGCTGGAGAATCAGGGGTTCTGACATCGTATCTTCTAGTATTAACCGCAAGTTTTGTCAGCTTGGACAGGTGTTTTTCTCGTTGTGTTGAGTACGAATGTGGGATACCACTGCCAATATTTACAGGCGAACAGATGATGCTTTTCCAGTGCATGACTTTTGCAGAAATAAGTAGGTGATGATTGTAGAAAGTAAAAACATCCAAATGATGGTGCAAGACATAGAGAATACTTAGAGCAGCAAATAACAATTTAGCCTATGACTTACCGATTAAGAAACTTTGTTCTCCTATCTGCCGAGGCTCGGGATAAAGCTTCTCTGGGGCTTGAGACCAAATCATCGTCTATGCTCAGCTTTGTCTTTAGATCATCTGGCAATGCCTGCATGGACTGTAATACTGAGAACCATGAACAACGGAAAATTTGGTATTAAATTAAAATTTATTGTACCATAACATCGTTTAAAAGCTTTTCCAGCTGAATTTGTTCAATGTAAGTGCGAGGAATATATGAACCATCCAAACCCAGAGAGTCGGCAACATATTTTACATGCAAGCGATCTCTTCCTTGCACCTTCATGAGGAAAAAAGCATAAATAATAATAGTAATTAGCTCCCGATGCTAAACGACGCCAGAATTGAGAAAGAGGAAACTCATTCTAATACACTTCTCTTTTTTGTTCCTTAGGTCTTCAGCAAAAGGGAAATTTAAAAATGAACTCACATATTCATCAGAAAATAGCTCCATAAGAAAACTTTCTTCATTAATATTTGTTGAACTTCTTCAACTGAAGTTTTAGGGAACTCTTTCTTCTCCCCTTTTAAGGGGCTGTTTACTTCATTTTCAGCATGCTTCATGTCACATTTATAATTTGGCAAATCAAACAAAAATTTAAGGTAAACACTTAAATGATATTGATGAGCAAGCATTGCATCCAAATTGGATATTTCTCTTAAATTCAATACTTACATTTGTTTCAACCCCAAAAATCAAAGTCACTTCTAGTAGATTAATAAAAGCGCATTGTGCCATGCACAAGCCTCACAAAAAAATTCAATTACCTACAGCCTAGGCCACATTCTAAGTCTAATACTTGGCTAAGTACAAGCCTTAAAGAGATTCCTTAGGAGGTCTATGACACATACCTTTACCTGAATTCCAGATGAAATCAATTAACCCAAATTCTCAAAAAAACAGACTGATAAAAAGACAAGGAATTCTGCTTTGCAATTCAGGATTCAAACATTTAAAAGAAACTATAGTAAGATGAAATGAGAGCAATTTAGAAATTTGTGATTGCCATACCTGAATGTACCGACGATTAAGTTGCTCCAACCAATCTGTTTTCACACAAACCTTGTCATCAGAGAAGATGTGGCTGCTCCTTTTCAAAATGGTTGCAATTGAATAACCTAATGCCATCAACCCACCAAGAAGTCGTACACTGACCTCAAAGGTGATTCTTGGTGATATAATGAAAGGACTATCTGTAACCCATTCCTGGAAGAAACACATGAAAATCATCAGAAGATACAAGATTATTAGTGTCACGATTACTATTTCTTGACATTCCTCTCAATAAAGCTATCACAAATTCAATAGATACCAATAGTGTACCCAAACTAGGAAACAGAGAAATATATTCCAAACTTGAAAGGTCTTACTGCTCATGTATAGCAATGCACAACGACATAGTCTGTGTAATCCCATAAGTAGGGTCAAGGGAGATAGGATTTATGCAGATCTAATCCCTACTTTTTTTGGGTAGAGAGGTTGTTCCCAATAGATCCTCGTCTCAAAACAAATATAATCAAAGAACAAGAAAAAAGGAAGCAAAATAGCAAGATAAACAGAGTAAATGAAACAACAGCTAATAGTGAAATAACAAGCTGAAACACACTGTTTGAGGTTAGGTGAGAGATGAACTTGGATTCTCCTTCTACATACCTTCCTTTTTACGTGAGTCAGGTCATCCACACTATAAAGACAAGTACAATCTGATCTATTTATGACTTTGAATATAACAAAATCTCATTTCACTGTAAAAGATGAGGTGCAGGAATGCTCCACTAGGGGAAGCCAAGAATGCAAATAGATCAAGATGGAGAAAATTTTGATTATGGTAAGTCATATTAGAAAATTTTAAAAAAATGAAGTTGCCACAGGATAGACTGTTCTATGGTTTAGTGTCCAGATATTTAATGCAGAACAGCAGGGTTTTACTAAAAAAAGAGTTATTTGTATTAGATTGATTGCCAAATTTCTTCTGCTGTATCATATGGGACACTTCGGGGCCAGATTTCTTAAAGATGTTCCAGCAAGCTCTATAACCAGTAGATCCTAGAATTTTAAAAGTCAGTTCTTTTCAGCAAACAGCCAATGACCGGCAGTACATGCTGACAGCATTCTTGATGCTCATTAACAGGACAGACTCATCACAATCAAATAGAAGATATGAAGATATAAGTAGATTAACCAATATCAAGCAAGTTTACCATCTAAAAATGCTAAAACTAGGTGACAAATAGCCCAACTATTACAGACTGATATGCTCAGCAAGTAGACGAGGAACTTATTGGTCACCTCAAACATAAGAGTGTATTTTCCATCCTTGTTCCTCATCCTCAAATATGATTGGCAAGCTTCAGGATCTTCACCAGGAGGTAGGAGATAAATGTCATAAGTTTCCTCTGTAGTTTCCTTGTATTCATTTGAAAACACAGCCTTGATCTGGTCTACAGTCACAGTTTTTGTTGACTACAAAATATATTCAAAACTTATCAGTCCCAAAAGTTGTGCTTGCATAGTAGCATAATCACAATATAAATGGAACTCAGAGAGAAGGTCAAAATGTTGGACCTTTAAAACATATGTAGGGTTCTGAAATCCAGCGAATGGGTTAAACTTGTTGATAATTTTGATATGAGCCGTCTTTAGATCAGGCTCAATAAAGGCTTTGTACATAGGATACACCTGTTGGAAGAATGCCATAAAGATTATTGTACTTGGTTGTTGAAAATGTATTTGAATAGATAGATTTGAAAATAACAGAGATGAAACCGTTTCCGAGATTTGTTGGATTATCTCCTCGGGCTCTTGTCCAGCACGGTGGATGTCTCTAAGAACCCGTTTCACTAAGTCAAAGTGCACTCCACCAGTGACAGACACACGGAGATCTAGCAATGGCCTCAATTTTTCACTCAAAGCATATATCCCTTCAATTATAACAATTCGAGAGCTTGGAGGTTCGAGTGACCTGTCAAATCAATGGTCCAAAAAAATTATAGGTCAGACAGAAGTAGATGTGCTTGTTACAATGGCAAGCAAGGAAACAAAATATTTTATAGGAACCAGTTCTAGGCAATAAATTTCAGATTTTCTTCAATGAATGTCTGCTAGGTAAAGCCCTTAATCGTACTTCGATTTGATAGGTCTCTCCCATCAACCCTACACCTTTTCTAACCATTGTCTTCTCTTTTTTTAAAAAAAATCCTGTTCACGTATACTACTAGCTCTCTATATTCCTCTTGTTTATCCTCTATTAAGATCACTCTGTGTATACACCAACTCCGTATGAATCAGGTCATGAATGTAATGAAGCACTAGCTGGGCGAGGCGCCGGTGGCTGGTGAGTAGGGGGGGGAGGGGGGTCAATCACAGCTCTCTGTCCTCTCCACCAAAATAAATCCGACAAAGGTTTCCAAAACTTCGCACAAAAACATAGGGCATATTGGTCAGATGAAAGAATCAAATGCAACGTCATTCTTGGGCTTCAATCAAATGTTACACACATACTGTTGAAAGAAAACTGAGGTCTTAGTGTCTTTCAAATATCAAAAGTGGTTGATGAGCAGTACAAGTAATTCTCAAGAATATGGTAAACCCCACCACAGAGAACCCCTCGCCCTGCACAACTGTTTTTCTTCAATCCCCTTCCATGAACTCCAAAGAACATAAAGAAAAAGAAGAAACAATCCGAACACCAAGGAACACAAAAGGCAGTGTGTTCTCAAGAAAAATAAACAAGGAGATAGCAGATATAGCAAGACAAAGAAAGAAAACTGACCTATAACCCACGCGAGAGCTAGATTTAAAATCGTATATTGGAACTTGAACAGGCTTCCCCTCTTTCAGGCCGTGTATATTCTCGAGGAGAGTCTCATAATCGGTCAAACGTGGATCTGTATCAAAAATACCAGGACTTAGAATTTACTGCAAATCTTCACCTTATTACCATTAGTAACACCGTGGCATAAGATGGGGCCAAAAACACATTTAGAAATTAAAGCAGAAAAGCCCGGACTATGCTGACGTGTTCCAAAACAGTTAATTATGGCCTAACCATTTCCACAAGATCACATACTGAATTACATCTCAAAATATAAGAACATTGAATCAACTTGTGCTGCTTACTCTTTATAAAGGGAACACACATCCAAAATATAAAGTAGATTTCAATTCTAAATTTTCATTTCCAAAAGAAAGGTCCATTGTTTTCTTAATGATCCTTTGTGGCATTCTACAGTAACACCTTAAGCACAAGGCCTTCAGTGAGCCTGATATCGAGACAGCTATACATCAAGATTTTTCAAAAGTTGTTGATAATCAAGGATTTCAAAACTCTATAGCTTAACCTTCCATCAGTTAGAAACAGTAAAACCAAGAAACATTCTGTTTATTTTACTTCATAAGCATTGAAGTTGCATACACCGACACAATTTCACTTATGGGACAAATTCTAAAACTTTTAGCAAAATATATTTATTGATTGATTCCTAAACTCAGCATCCAGTGCCCAGAGAGATTTGGACTTGTGAACAGTCATCGCCTAAAAGAGAACTATCTGAAAAACAAAATTAAAGGAAAGGTGACAGCTGTACAAATCTTATCAGAGTTCCTGAAAGAAAGGAGCAATGAGATCTGCACATTGAGAAACTGGCTAGCACCCAATATTCTTCACTAATTCATAAAGACTTGATACTTCTGCAATTCCATTAGTATTTCACTCTTATCATTCATTATCACATTAACCAACTACAAGTGACAAACACAAAATATTATGTCCTAATTTATTGCTGACTAGCAACATGGCCTAAATTCAGCCTGAATATTCTTATTATGATTTGACGTTTAAAAAACTCAGAAAGAAAAATCTAATGTAGAGTGAGGAGATATCACCCACAACATTGCAGACCAAAAATAAACAAATAAGTACTGCAGGGGATCGTATAAAGTCTTGGTACAATGAAGTATTCATATTCATATGCATATACATATATATATAAATATACATATATATAGTGAGAGAGAGAGATTAACGTTGAAGTTTGGAAAGTATTAAAACTACTAGTTCTGAAACTTTTCTTTTTTTTTTTGATAACCAGAGAAATCTCCAAAGGGCCAGTGCATGGTTTGGAACGCTGTACATAATAGGTCCACGTTTCCATCTTCTCCTCTTAAATACCATCTGTGGTAGGATTTGAAATCGTGATGTGCGTCTAACCCACACATCGTGGGTTGCATTCTCACCACCAGACTGAAGTTTTCAGGCAACAACAATAATTTTAAAAAAAAATATCTCATGTAATGATAAAGTTGCTGCATAAGGCCACTACAAGAATACTCATATACATCAACAAAATTATCTCATGTAATAACCTACAAGGGTTTAGAAAGACCGAAGCAAGATTACCATCGAAGTTTCCATCAACGATACGACTGGGCTCATTGTAGTTGTCCATGTTTATGATAGCAATACTAGGCATAACATTCAGGATCTTTTCTGTGAACACGGACTTTCCAGCCCCTGAAGGACCAGCAACTCCTACCAGTACAATTCCTTCATTCTTCTGAACCAACAACTGGCATGCACGGATTACTATAAAGAAACCCTTCTCAAATGATAGCTGATCTTGAATTGGGGCTATCTCATAACGAGCAGAAGCACTTCTTTTTACCAATTGAACCTGATCTCTTAATAGGCCAGACCTTCTTCGTGGTGAATCGGCGTTGGAAAGAGTGTTTTGGGCCATCAAATACCTGGAAAATTCTGCAAATTAAGATGCAAATAAGGAATTCAAATTAGAACTGCAATCCAAATATTACAGTAGTATATGGCCCCTAGAAACGTCTTTTAGGGGGAATAGGCATCATTTACAAGAGAACTTCATGCCCAAAGAAAAAGTTTCAACTTCTGTATTTCTTTGGAATCATTTAAACAATAAATTAAACAAAATCTCCAGATACCAGGTAAAAGTATCATTTCTTAAACTGATACTGATCACGACAAAATGAGGTCTCAAAGCAGCTTTTGATGAAATCAAAGCAAAAGAGAAAATGCATATCTGTGTGTGTGAGCATGTATTGATCAATATTCTAATGTCTTTTTGATATGATAAGAACCCCAGTTTAGAGTACTTTTTAAGGATTACAAGTATCCACAACTAATTTTCAAATGATTAATAATAAGAACTCAAAATTGGTCAAATCAACTTCTGAAGCGAAAGTGAGAAACAAATTGAATCAGAGGGAGTTAGTTTCCCTTATCCCGAAGAATTCTGAATGAGAGAAACAACAATAATTTCTCTGAATAGTTTCTAAGAAAGAGTTTAAGCCGGTAAACCTGAACGTTCGAAAGGGCAACATGAAATCAGTCCATACAATTTAACTCCTCATGCCTGGCGTCAATTAATAAAGTGAAGTACTAATTCAAAGATCAACCAGAAATGAACAGAAGTACTGATTCGATAATGGAGAACTCAACCACAAATTCAATCAAACCCCCCAAAAATTGGAAAGTACTTGCATGCAAAACCAAACAATTGATACTAGGAAACGTGAAATTAAATTCTTCATACCTCTAATCAAGTGAAGAGGCAAGTATTAAAGTAAAATAGGGGTGAGAAAGTTTCAAGAAACTTGATTATTGATCTGTTCGTCCAAGTGAACCGAACGGGAAGAAGAAGACAAATTGGGTGGACTGGTGTCGGAATTTAATTCAGAGGAGTTAATGAGTTTGTTAGATGTTTTTCTCTCACCCGTCGCTGCAGAAGCATGTGGACTCGCAAGTCGCAACAGAATAAGGAGGGAAATAAAAGGAAAAGCACTCTGTACAGTTGCGTAGAAACGCTTAAAGCCTCCTTTGGTTTATTTGCTACTTTGATGAGATTGAGCAGCTCTCATGGGTTACGGAATCGACTTTGTTGGGAATACTTTTTTTTTTAGTGAAACTTTTAATGTGAATTCAAATTTAATTAAATTTTACTATAGATATTAATAATTTGATGATCAAATAATAATAAATTATTAAAATTAATAAACATGGAAAAGAATAGTTAATAGTTTGATTGATCGATTTATTATAAGGTGATCAGAAGTGCTTATTTTAGAAAAATGAGATGTTTGATCAATTTTTAGGAAAAAAATTGAGCTTATTAGAAAGAAAAAAATGAATTTGACGCAAGTTATTAGTTTCATCCCTAAACTATTGACCGTCTTAAAAACATCTTTTTATTTGACTAACCAAATTAAAATACACTATCGAATTATCATAAATGTTAAAACACCCTTAAATTGGACAAGAATTTTAGGGATGTATATCACTTGTGTCGTGTTTATGGATATTTTTAATACTTCTTTCTTGAAAAATATATATAAAAAGTATAGGAATAGGTAGTATTGAAAATTGTTCACATTCAATTAATTATAGGGATAAAATAAAAAAATAATTAGTTCTATCTTATTGTAATAGATGATCAAGTAATATGGATTCGAAAACACTTTTGCAAGAAAAACTTTCGAAAAAAATTGTCAAACAAATTGTTGTTTAGAAAATCTTATTAAATTTTTCGATTTTAGAAGTTTGATCAAATAAGTTATAACTTATAAAACAAAATAGATCTTCTTAAAATAAGTATTTCGTACATAAATATACTTTTTATAATTATTCTCACATTATTATTCAAGGTATAAACAATTTATGCATTGTAATTTTGTGTAATTAGTAACGTGAATTATATTATTCTTAACGTTTTCAGTTTGGACATATGGCTTAGAATTTGGACTTCAAAGTTCAAATGACATAATTATTCCAAATTAAAATAATAATTTCAAAGTATATTTGAAGTGAAATTATCCAAACAAGATAGATGCACCTTTAAATAACCTATTTGTTGAATTTGAAGAACAACATATTTAAAGTTAAAATATTTTAAGTTTTCAATTTCACAAGTTATTATTAATGTTTGGACATGTTTTTTTTTTTTTTAGAAAAGTTGAAAATGTGAAAGGCTTTCACTTTAAAATTCACATACAACTTAAGTTTTTAAATATTTACTTTGAATTTTCACAATAAAATTGAAGACTAAAATAAAGTTTTAGGCAAAATGGAAAATAGACGGGACGTATTGTCCTTGAGGACCCAAACATCCACTTCAGGAATCAGATGGTACAAAGTCTCTCTCCTACTCTGTATTTTTTATTTTTTTTTCTCATCTTTTCCTTTTATTTGCCTGTGTAATAATGTATAAAACTCAAAAAAGGTAAACAAGATAGAAAAAAAAAAGAAGATAAAATGACGCATTCTAAAAAATGTGTTCTTGAAAGGTTGGCAAATGAAGTTTCTTATTTCTTAAAAATTTGGCTTAAAATAAAATCTTTATGTCATCAAACTTAAAATGAAAAAATCACTTAAAATAGTTGAGCCATTTTATAGGTGAAATATTAATAATTAAATAATTTTTAAATTATAAAACAAAAAGAAATTGTCAATGTCTGAGATATTAACGTCACTTATCAAGCTCAAGAAGATTTTTGCACAAAGTTATTGTTTAATGGGAGTTTGGAATTTCATGGATTCGGATACTACATGGGTATGCAAATTTTTTATTGAAAATTTATCTAAATATGTCATATTTTAAAAAATATTTATTATTTATAATTATATAATTTTAATGCATTCTATTAAATTTATATTATAATTCCTTTTTTGATACATAATATAGATTTTTACTAAATCATGCCTAATATATTTTAAGGTTATAATACATTTATATTGCATTCAGATCG
>JAABOM020000075.1:25940957-25962265 GCA_011800125.2 Solanum clarkiae
TTTTTAATATATGCACATAGTGCATATTTTTTAAATAAAACAAGTATAATATATTTTAATACATATATATTACACATATAATTCTTTTTTAATTTTTTATTATATTTAAGATAAAAAATAAAAAATATATTATTTAAAAGCAATAACATTTTACACCAAAAAGTCAAAAAGATAATTATTCCATCCTTATTTTTGCTCATGTAGGTGGGCTGTGGGGTAAATTCTTTTGAGTTATCTCAACAAATTTGTAGATAAGCACAACGTTATATTATGTTTTTTTAAATTTATAGATAAGCACAATGTTATATTATGCTATTTCAAATTTGTAGATGAGCACGATGAAATTTTTTGATTATACAATTTCAGAAACTCAAAATTTAAATCAATGATAACTAATAGTTTAAAATCTCTTTTTGTTCTTTTTTATGTTATGTTTCTATTCTCATCAGGGTGTGAGCTAAAAATATAGTGAAGAATTATTACGGGTAACAATACATTACGAAGAAAGTGAAGTTGGCGTGAAATGCTGGAACGAATGTCAAAGTAGGCATGAGTCTAGTGTTCAAGTCAGTTGCTGGAGTAATCCATCTTTACCCACTCAATTTTATCGCTGTAGTTGGCCTTGTTAATCACTAGATAATTTCATACTAAAACAAAAATTCTAATTTAATATTAGTGTATTCAGGTAGTATGCAGACAACATTAACTTGCAAATAGCTAGCAATTTATTAATATTATATATCAGTTTATTTAAAAAAGAAATCAACAGTTACATATAAAGAGCTGCATTGGATCAATAATGTGCCTAACCAAAATATACATCATCAGTACCATGCATATAGTACTTAAGCCCAAATTACTTGAGCCCAAATTGATAAAAGAATCATTTCTTTCTTGTATAAAATCAATGCATCATAAAGGAAAAAAGTTCAGATTGTTTGTATTTTTTAATATTAATAAATATTGGAATTGTTCATGGTATAGTCACTAGGTTAAATTAATAATATTTAACTCACTTATTCAAAAAAGTTATTTTTGAACATACTTGATAAAAATATTTTGTTCAGCTACTGGCTTGAGTCTCAAATTTCTAAAAGATATTACCTGATTAAGTGATTTATATTAATGTTTAGATAGTGCATGTGAATTTAAGGAACCTCTCAATATGAACCATAAATTTCACATTCATGACATTCTTATATATCATCAATATGGCTGTTGTTCAAACAATATTTCTCTTTGTAGTTTTTTTTTTCACATAATTAGATCTTGGACCTGGCTCACATTCGAAAAGTCAATTCAAAGCGATGAGAATTGCCCAACCTTTATAAAGAAACCACTCATCCTATTAACCATTCATATAGGACTTTTTCATTCTTCAACAATATAGGAGTGTCCAAGATAACTGACAAAATAATGATTTGCATGCTGAATCAATATTTGTCAATGTCGCATTTTTCGTTTTAAGATGGAGCCACTCTGTCATTGAGGGACTACAATCTACAACAACATACCCAGTGAATCCACAAATGGGGTTTGAGGGAGGGACTACAATCTGAGAGTCAAATTAAATTAGTACATCTTTCTATTTTGTTCTGTTTTGAATTCAATCATTCTGATTCATTCGAAACAAGATTGGACCAACAATATACCAGTATAGAAGTTAAACTGGATTGAAGAATAGTGCTCTTGACTAAGAAAAATATTCTTTTATTCAGAGATATAAGCTTTTACAATTATGGAAAGATTCTTCATTTGAAGTTGATACATACTACTGTATACTACAATATATCATGACTATTGTTATATTTATGCAGCAAAGTGCATTAGAATTAAGACATGAGCCAGTGATTCTTAAATCTATTTCCTTTTATATCTAGTCGAGGTGTGCACAAACTAGCCCAAATATCACAACTATGAAAAAGCAAAAAAAGAAAAAACTTTGAAAATTTTTAGGGTAAGGATTGACCATCTTTTTACTATATTGGAATATTTAGTCATAAAACTGTCTGATGCTAATATTTAGCTATGGACTTCTAAAATATGACATTCTATTTCTAAATAACATAATGAGCTGAATCTAAATTCCAATTATATTGCCAAAAGGACTTGGCCTCAAGTTCAGACGACAAACTATGTATTTGTGTCACGTAATACGGAGGTAACCAAAAATCATTCTCGTAAATGATTATGTTGTGTTGATTTAATGTATAATTTTTTAAAAAAGGACTTTTGAAAAGTCATAAATATTTTGTATAACTATGATAAACTGATCATTTTAAAGTTAATTTTTTATTATTTTAATATAGAAATGTATCTTTTTAAAAAATTGCTAAAAATAATTATTTTTCATTTGTCATATAAATTAGGAGACATGAAAAACTACAAGATAGTATTACCAAAAATGAAATGAGATTGGGCATTTAGCTAGTATTCAGCTATAAAAATTGTACTTTCACTCATAAAAATTTAAAAATGACAACTTTACAAGGTTAAATTAAAATCTAAAATTTCAATTTCAAAATCATAGTAAAACGGGAATTTTCATTCCTAATTTAAAAATTATAGCATAATGTTATGAAATTTCACCAATACTAGATCTTCATAATGAAATCCTTATCTAAGCCCAAGCCCAGAGACATTGCAGGTACCAAGGAGAAAACACAAACTGAAGTTTTCTTTTGATCCTCCGTTAATCTTTACTTATTCAGTGTATTAAACATAAACTAACCTCTCGCGCCTTCTAACAGGAGCATCGGTACTCCTTCTCTGCACATGTCCAAACCAATGCAGTCTCGAAAAGATGAGGGAAGCTAGACTGCGATGGTTTGGACATGTGCAGAGAAAGAGTACCGATGCTCCTGTTAGGAGGTGCGAGAGGTTGGTTTTGGGAGATACTCGGAGGGGTAGAGGTAGACCGAAGAAGTACTGGGGGGAGGTGATTAGACAAGATATGACGGAACTTGATCTCACTGAGGACATGGCCTTAGATAGAAAGAAGTGGAGGTCGCGAATTAGAGTAGCAGGGTAATGGCAGGGTTAGGTGTTTTTTATCATGTGTTTGCATTATCTGTCGTATTATGTGTTAGTTTTATCTTCTTTACATACTGCCATGTGCTATTCATTATTAGTCGTTCTTTCTATTCCCTTCCTTTTTTTTTGTCATATTTAGTTCTTTCTGCTTATGGTTTTTGAGATGAGGGTTCACAGGAAACAGCCTCTCTACTTCCATGGTAGTGGTAAGATCTGCATACATTCTATCCTCCCCAGACTCCACTTGTGAGATTTTACTGGGTATGTTATTGTTGTACTATTTATTCATTTTATAAAATTAAGAAATAATTTTATACGTAGTTTCTAATTTACTTTTAATCATTAATTATAGTTATTTTTCTATAATATTGTTCATAATATTGTATTTATTATATTCAAAAAATAATTTAATAAATAATATCTTTTTATTTACTATTTTTTAATCTCTATACCAAGTTATTAGTGACCAATTATTATTAGACAGAGGAAATCCCATATTTTATGCGTTGTCTTCTCTTTTTTAATTCATTTTACAGAAAATATTATCTTATTATAATCAATAAAATAATTTATATTTTTGAATTATAATAAAAAATACTCATTTTTGCCATATAAAATATGAGACGGAAAGGATAGTAATAACGTAAAAGGTGATTCACCTTTTGCAAGTCAACCAGGGGTAAGTAAACTAATTAGAACTCAATCCATGGGGACACATGTGACGGATCCGAGAGTGAAACAGAAGAAAACGGAAATATATTATCAGACAAAGAGAGAGAGAGAAAGAAGGGTTTTAAGGGAAGGAGAGACTGAGATCTAAGACTAATAAGGAGTAAAGAGGGAGCTGACCATTTGATCACAAAATGGGTTGCTCGTTCTCCGGCTTGAATGCTCTATACGACGCCGTTAATGGTGGCGGCGATGTTTGGATCAATGAGAATCGTTTCAGAATCGTCAGGCAGCTTGGCGAGGGTGGTTTCGCCTACGTTTTCCTCGTCAAGGAGGTGATCTCTGAGCCTTCTAATTCTGGCGTTGCCAAGAAATTTAAGGACTCTTCTCATATATCTGGTATACTTTTTCTCCTGACTCACTGTTACTTCAGCTTTGTGCATAATGGGTTTTGTTCCTTTTCTCCAATTGTATGCAATTATTTTGGTTTTCGTTGCTATTCTAAATAATTGAAGTTAATCTTAATTTGCTTGTATGATCTTTCAATTGTGAGGAGTTGCTGGGGTTGGGGTGTTTGCTTTTAATTGCTGTGTGTTCCCACCCTGCAATGCTTTTTTATTCTTATTTTTATTGGATTGGAATTTTATTTGTATATGTTAGGTTAATCATCTTCAAATTTTGGATTTTGATGATTCTGTGATGTTGGAATTGGCAAAGATTGCTCAAGTTTACTATTTTCTGGAGTCTGGAGGTGTATTGCAGTGACCTTTCCTAAACTCGCTGTAGTTTTATGAACAAAAATATTCCTTCCTATCCACAACTCTTCTATTCAAAGGAACAGTAAAATGCATAGAAAAATGAACTCTTACACATATCTTTTAGGATCGAGAATGAATACTAGGAGCTCTTGGGTTTCTTTTTTCTTTTTTCTTTTCCCTTTCTCTGTCTGGTTTTCTTATCATTGCTAATGACATTTCTGCTGAAAGTAGATTTTGGCGGTATTTTGGGCCACTCTAATCTGATTAATGAAGTCTTTATCTTACTACATTGCAAAGAATAAGCTCTCTTTGAACTTCGGTGTACAGTTATTCTATTTATTTCTTTTATTCTGTAAAAATTATTGAAAACTCTCTTTATGTGCAGATGATGGAACTTATGCCATGAAGAAGGTTCTTATTCAGAACAGTGAGCAGTTGGAGTTGGTTAAAGAGGAGATCCGTGTTTCATCTTTATTTACTCATCCCAATCTGCTTCCTCTCCTTGATCATGCTATCATTGCAGTCAAGGTAATTGCTGCAGTCCCCTTGAGCTCGCCCCCCAACCCCCCCCACCCACTCCACCCACAATCAGCTTGGTGTTCTGATCTCTTTTTTTTAGAAATACACTGATGAGTGATGTCCATGTCTAGGCTTTATGTGTAGTATTTGCACAATTAGTTGGTGGAAAATTAAATTGAGACTGCAGTATCATCCATGATGGGATCTTATCTGTTGCAATTCCAGGAACTCGTAGATGTACTTTGAGGATCTGAATCCTTTCTTAAATGATATTGTACACTGTTCAGTCTTAAAATGATGCGAGAATTCTAAAAATACCAAAGCTGGAATGATCATGTGGAGTGTCAAACACAGTTTTCTGTGTAATAATTTTCTTCGTGAGAAACTCTTCTTCTTTTGTGGTTTTCTTTTTTTTGGGGGTGTGTGTTGAAAATGGCAAACAATCACAGGAAGTGATGAGGTATTGCTGTTCCAACACTCTCTACTCATTGAATATGCAGTTTGAGCAACTTTTAGTTGTCATCATTTATAAGAAGGATATTTATAACCATGTTATAGGCTTATAGCTATACTGCACCCATATGCTTGCAGATCTGTCTCTTCCTTGTACCCTTTCCTCTACCACCTGTTTGATTTCCATTACATTCTATCTAAATATCTTACTCTGTTGGATAGGCTGGGCCAGATCAATCCTGGAAACATGAAGCTTACTTGTTGTTTCCGGTACATTTGGATGGGACATTACTAGATACTTCCGTGGCCATGAAAGCTAAGAAGGAATTCTTTTCCACTTCGGATGTTCTTCAAATATTTCGTCAGGTGAATAAAGGACCAGTATTTTTGCAAAATGTTTATTTTCATGGATTTTTGAGAGAATATATGGGGAGGACATAATCAACTCTGGAGCCTAGTATTGTATTTAAGAAACAATGTTATGCAGCTTTGTGCAGGACTTAAGCATATGCACAGCTGTGATCCTCCTTATGCTCATAATGATGTCAAACCTGGTAATGTCCTGTTAAGTCATAGAAAAGGGCAGCCACCTCTTGCAATATTAATGGATTTTGGAAGCACACGTCCTGCAAGAAAGCAAATCCGCTCTCGTTCAGAGGCATTGCAGCTGCAGGTACTTTTTTTTTTTGAAAACTGTATACATACTTTCTGCCATTTATATGCCTGTAAACTTCAAATGAGTACCTTCTTTTGAACATGTCTGGCTGAATGCTTTTACAGGAATGGGCAGCTGAGCACGTTTCTGCACCCTTCCGAGCACCTGAATTATGGGATTGCCCAAGCCAGTGTGATATTGACGAAAGAACTGATATCTGGTCATTAGGTTGTACATTATACGCAATAATGTAAGAATCCTCTCAACTCTTGTTAATACTTGAAGTGCTCTCTGTAGAAGTGAAAAAAAATCCTTTGTCCAGTACACAGCTGATAGTTGCATCAAGATTCTCCAAAGTTGGTTCAACTATCCTATTTCTTGCACCTGCTATGCATGTACGCAGCAATAGTATATTGGTGATTGTTCTACGCTGTAGTCTTGTGCAAATGGCCCTTTCTTTTATCTGACCTTCCAATGTATAAATCGATGGGAAAACGATAGTGAATAACAAGTGGTGTTGAGTAAAAGTTAAAGAGGTAGGTTTTATACTGTAAATAGAGCTCCCGCTCCCTCTTTTTGCCCACTGTGATACTTTATCATGGCAGTACTTTTTATCGTGGTAGAGACCAAGTTCAACTTTCATGTCTTATTTTTGTGACAAATTAGTTTCAGTTGTCTCCTACCATTGGCATTTCAAAGGATGCAAACATCTCTTGATCATTAAAGTGGTTTTATGTGGTGTATATCAGTAAGAGGTAACCAAATATTTTCGTCATCTCTATTACAGGTATGGTGTATCTCCGTTTGAATATGCCCTTGGGGAATCTGGTGGAAGTCTGCAGTTGGCTATTGTAAATGCACAGGTAAAGTGGCCAGCCGGTCCTAAACCTCCATATCCAGAAGCCTTGCACCAATTCGTGACATGGATGCTTCAGCCTCAGGGGGCAGTTCGACCTTGCATAGATGATATCATTATTCATGTTGACAAATTGATCTCGAAGTTCTCCCATTGAAAAGATAGGACAAGATTTATGGGGTTAGTTTACGGATGAATCATCTTATAGCATCATTTAGCTTATTACATAATTAACCGCAAAGTTACTATTCATTCTTGACTTTTCCTTGTTAAATGTGAGAGAAGCAGCAATATTTTGCTCTTGTTTATATTTGTGGCAAGATGCTTTCTTTCTTTAAAATCATTATTTGCAGTTGGTCAATGGTGAAATAAGCAGTGCATTTTAGCTGTTTAGACTTTAGAGGTGAAACAATTGAAACTAATTAAATTGATAGTTCATCCAAAGAGCTCCTCAAGCTATACATAATTCCAACAGTGAATTCTTTTGTTTATACATACAGGCAAATACCCATGAAAGAATCTGGAATAAAGAATTTCGCTATAATTCCTCTATGTTTAATTTGAAATATTTGGATGCTTCGAACATCAGCCTGGACACGAATTGGAGGATCAGTCTTCATGCTCATCATCGGATTCAGTATCTGCAATTCATTCATAAAAAGGAAAATGCAGTGTAAGATCACAAGGTGTCATGCTGGAATTTTATATAATCAATGAAGCAGATGATTCTTTTACCTTCTCGAACGTCATCGGTAATGTGGCCTTTTGATAGGATTTGGCCCACAAGCATCCGGAGTATGATTTTGAACCAAAAGAGGTGAAGAACCAGCAAGCATATCAGCAATGCGTTGAACACAACGTAAAGTATGATCCCAGTAGTCCGGTCCTTCTCCGTGTCCACTACGAGAAGAATTTCGTAGCTGCACACCGATGAGAAAGAAATAATGAATCTTAGAGACAATGAACTAACAGAAACCAATGGTATGAATAGGAAAGTGTATATTAACTAGCCATAGACTATCCTAAGAACGATCTGTATAATAAGGAAAATAAGGTCAAGGACAAGCTTACTGTGATTGCCGTTGATAGTGAACTCACCATGTGCTACGGATTATCCAGAAAGGATAGCAGATTATACGAAGTGATGTAAAAGCCATCGCGAAAAGAGAGAAGAAAATATCAGCAAGAAAATCAAAGCCACTGTATTTCGACATCTTTGCAATTTCCATAAATACATCACTTCCGTCATGAAGTGCTAGGACCACTGATCCAACACGCGCGAACCTGCAAAACAGAACGTTCAGATTCTTCAGAACTCACACTTAACACCTTTCTGCAGGTCAAAAAAACGAAATCAATTTTCTCTTTGCTGTACCCGTATATGTAAGACAACACAATGAGTGATACTGTTGTTACATGATGAATCATTTGAGCAGCAAAATCTGAACGTCTTGTTTCCCAATAAAGTGTTGCGAATACGGAGTACAAGTAGAATCCTCCAGCATACATGTACAATAATTTCAGCTTTAATCTGCCATGGTCGAATTAACCAGGTTATAAACACTCTGTTCCTGATTCAGCTATCAATACAAAATCCTAAAAGAATGAGAAGAACTTTACTTCATTTTCAGATCAGGCCAAGCCAGATCTCCAGGTCCTGCCCAGAAATACCGACTATTTGTGAACCAAGGCTCATTACAAGTCACAGAAAGCGCAAGTAGCTCAGCAGATAGAAAATATATAAACTTCCATGCTGACTCTTTGAATTTGTTGATCTTCTTTCTCTCTTCACGACCGTTGATATTTACAACCGTGTTCTTTCCAAAAATCATGCGCTTAGCCAATCCCTAACATCACAGTAAAGTATATGAGCTTGGATCCAAATCAATCTCAAATATCCAAAAAGAGAGAGAAGAAAAGCAGGGGAAAAAATTCGATTAGCCAACAAACCGAGCAACCAAGAAAAGCTCGAGATTTTTGTTTACCTCGAAAACTAATCTGTCGAGTGTGAACCGAAGGACGGGGAAGAAGAGAGCAAAACATATAAGAAAAATCAAATCCTGGTATTCAGGGAAAGACTCTTTTTCCCAATCAACTGAAGCAGCGGCGTGATACAGCTTTTCCATCTTTCAAAAATCAGTTGAAATGAGCTTGTTCTTCTTTTTGTTGTTAAAAATGAACTGTAATTCAAATGTTCGAATTGCTGGGTTGTAAACAGATGATGATTTGTAGGAAAAGCTATGATTCTGTTTGAAGATATGTCCTGGAAGTTTCGATTGAATCATTTTCTTTAAGTAGAAAAAATCAAATTTGGCGGGTCGACTCTTTTGAATAAAAAAACAAGGAGTACTAACTTTTAGTCGCAATTGGGTGGAAAGGACAAGAATCCGGAGACCTGAACTGTCAAACATTTCTTTCTACGCAACACCCAATAATACATAATCCTTCGAGCATGTTTGACCATATCGATTTTATATATATTGCTAGATGTTTGATTAAATTGGCTTATAGATGAGCTAAATATTTCTATTTCGTTGCACATAGTGTTAAGGGTACTAGTTGAATTATGTAGTTCCTTAATAAAGTAATATAATGTGATTAGTTTTGATGAAAAAATACTAATAATTAAAATTTTCTTATGAAAATCAAACAAAATAAAAATGAAAATAACTAATTAAAAGACTTATTAAGATTCTTCATAAAGTCATAATAGAAAATAAATATTAATTCGACCCATTATTTATACTAAGATTCCTAAATCTTAGAACGTGGCTTACACAAGATTTTCACCTTCAATCCTCTGGACTTGTCAAATTAAAATGACTTTGACTTTACTAACATACATATTTTCATTTGTTGAAAGTTTAGGTGTGACTATCGTTTTAAACGTGGGTTTTTTTGTGTATTGCATATATCCCTGTTAGTGCTTTAAAAAGAATAAAGGTTCTAAGTATTAAATAAAGAGAACCTTCTAATAATGTTCTAGTTTCACTCATTAGTTCTAACCCATTTTTTAAATATATTCAAACTGAGCCTCCTTTCATCATATATAGATGTGCAAAAAGTCATAATTTAATTTTGACACCCCAAACTATTACATGATCATTAAGTTGAGAGTAGTGATATTTGACTATCAGAACTAAAAAAGGCCAAACTAAATGAGGCCTATCTCTAATAATCAATAGTGTCTAATGAAAAATCCATTGCTATCTCTAATGACCCCTCCCCCACTATATATACAACACCCATTAAGTCCAACTTAAAGACATAAAGTCCCACATTGATGGTTAATGGGAAGGGTGATCTCCTTATAAGGCTTAGACAATCTTCTCCTTTTGAGCTAGCTTTTGGGGTGTGAGTTAGGCCTAAGACCTATTTCAACATGATATCAAAGCAGGGCCGTCTCACCCATGTACCTACTTCAACAATTACCTACTAACCAATTTGGAAACAAACTCTTAACTAATTAAACTTATAACCAAAAATGACGTAATGTTAAGATCCGTTTACTTTTATCTTACAAAATTTGGACTTCTTACACCCACTAATCAAACAATAATTGACATAATTATTTTTCGCACTATATCTATTAATCTATTAATTAATATTTAGCATAACTTTAAAAGATAATTTTAAAAAATAATTAATAATAAACATAAAACATTAAAAAGATAATTATCTTTTTTCAATTTGTTAAAATAATAAATAAAAATAAAAACAATACTCCTTCCGTTCATCTTTAGTTGTCAAAAATTTTTTAATTTAATTTTTTACTTTTACTTATCATTTTTGACAAATCGAGGACAATTTTTTTTTTGGTTATGTCCTCAATTTATTATCATTGAGTTAATGATTTTGAAAAATATAATGAGTAAATATGTTTGGAATCATATTACTTTCTCTGTTCACTTTTATTTGTCACTGTTTCGCTTTTCGAGGTCAACTTGATTAAATGTCAAAGCTAAATTAAATATTGAAATCTAAAATTTAGATGATTGAAAACTATACGAAAAAATATTATAAGTTGTAATCATTCTTCATATTAATATAAAGAAAAAATATATCTCAAAATGTTGATCAAGATTTATATAGTTTGATCTCAATATGAAATAGAAATAAGTAAAAATAAATAAGAAAAATATAAACAAAATGATAAACTTATTATATCACTAATAATTTTCTTAGTAATTGTGTCAAATTAAAATTTAGTCGAAAACAAAAATTAATCCGTTAAAAATAAGAAACAACTCATACGCGTAGCGGTTAATAAGTACAGATGTTCAAATGTTGATGCCACGTGGAACGACTCACCAAGTGAAACCAAATTCCCCAACCAATTCTTTAAAATTTTGGTCTTACCATTTAATTTCTTGCCTTCTTAAACTTCACTACAAGTAAAAATCCCCAAAGTTTCAAGATTGAGCTGAAAGTTGAAAGGTTGTCACTTGCCACAATCATCATATTGTAGCTTCCCAAAAAAATTGAAGGCCTAAAGGTATATATATTTCTACTCCAAAGATTAGTGTTCTTTCTATTATTTCAAACAGAAATTTATGTGCTTTTTTCAAATTTCTTTTGGAAGTTTTTTGAACTCTTGTTGGTGTGTGTATCAATTTTGTTAATGTACAATACTAGCTAGAGATGATAAATTTCTTGTTCGGATTATATCATTTTAGCAAACCTTTATTCTCAGTAGAACATACATCAATACTAGTTGATTTCTTGATTTGAATAAACTCAACTCATAGTTCTGGTCAAAATATGTATTTTCCAGCCAAGATTCTATTTTATTAGTTACCTATGCTTTAAAAGATTTTTAGAGTCCTGATATTTTTAAGACGAGGGTCTCTCGAAAATAGGTTCTCTATCTATCTTGTCTGCGTCTGGGATTGCACTGGCCATTGTTGTTGTAGTCACCTATGCTTTAATTACACCGACTTTTATGGAGTAAAGAAATAGGAAAAATGATTTCAGTGTTGTAAGAGGGTGTTTTAGCTAAAGCTTGCAAGTATTTTGAGTCTATACTAAAGGTGTAGATAGGTCAAAATCAGTCAAAATTAGTATATTAATTACCCCAAACTTATAATTTTTCAGCTTATAAGCACTTTTAATTCGGCAGAGAGATTTCATTATTTTCAAATAGGGGTATTTAGTAAGATTACATTTATAATTTTTTGTAAAAAGTAAATAGGGATATTTTAATAATTTTACTTTAAAATAGCTTATCACCATTTTCCGTTCACAAAAAATAGACCGAGTTTCTACAGTTTTTTCCAAACACAAAATTAATAATTTATAGAATCAATTTCAACACTACATAAAACGTTCAATGTGTGGATTAACGTAATGCTTATCATCTATTCATAATCTACTAATCCAAATGGGTTCTTAAGTCTTTACTTGGATGACCATCACTAAAATTTCCCCAAACATAGTACCATGTAAAATCATGAGGTTTTTCCAACCACAATTTTGAATTTAATTTATTTCATTTTGGTATTTATAAACAGGATATGAAAGAGTAAGTAGCACAAGCAAGCAAGAATTAGTAACATCAAAATTCATCAAGAGGCTGTTTTTCCTTACCCACATGATTTAGATCTGCCAAATAATTCTATCCCTTTTTAAATAGAAGTACCATTTTCCCTTCTTTGCAAATAGACATTGTTTTGGCATTTTTAAATCCGGATCCTTGTCACTATTCTTTGCTGTGCCCTTTTACTTATCCATTATATTAAAAATAAATATTATCCTTGCAATTAGATATTCTTCCGTCTAAAGAATAACACATTTCTATATTTAGTAACAATTGAAATTTAAAATGTTCATTTTATCTGTAATAAAATGATTGACACCCACACAAATATATATCACTTAATTTAGACAATAAATTTTAAAAATCTATCTTTCTTTCGTAAATTTCATATTTAATCAACCTAACTCATATAAAATGAGAAGAAAATATTTTTTAATATTTTATACACTTTTACAAAGTGTTAAAATAATAATATTATTCTTATTATTTATTACTTCTGAAGGTGTATATATCAAGTCAACAGTAGACAACGAAAGGAGGAAGAGGTAAAGTACAGTTAAGAAGAATTCAATAAACAACTTTGACATCCCATGAACTACGATAATGAAGAAGGTACTCCTATCTTTGCATCAAATTGGAAAACGGTCCACATCATCGATGGATGCGTTGCGTTCATCTTCGGGTTGTTCGCTCTGTTTTGCCTGTTCAAATGTTGCTGCTGCAATGAACGGGAACTTTCATCAGAGAAGAAAGTACAGCCATCGGCTGCACCAGTTGGCGATCAACATGATGATAGTAGGCTCGTCATCATGCCCGGAGACCGAAATCCGACCTGCATAGCAATGCCTGTTTCTGTTTCTTCACCTCATCAGCAGCGTACTCATGATGGTTAAGAGATTAATGTTTAAATCTTAATTTATTGGTCCCATGGGTGACAATATTGAATATGGAGCGACTTGTATGAATTGTGAGGATGAATCTTAACTAGCTAGCTTCGAATTAAGAGTTGTTATTGTTTATCATAGTTTTAACTTTGAATTAGTATTACAAGTTACAACAGTAGAGGTATTACTTTTTTCAATCTTACGCTGGCTAATGTTTTATCTGTTTGACTTTTACTTTGCCAATATTTGAATTTGGTACTGCTAATAAAATATAATAATAAATATGATTATTTTATTATATTATTTTTATTAATTAGTTCTTCGTTTCAAAAAGAATAATTTGATTTGACTTGATTTAATTTGATACGGAGTGTTAAAAAATAAGATTTTTTTTTTAATTTTTTGATTCTAAAATAAAATTATATTTATGTAATATTTGATTTAATTTTGTGGCTTTAAACGTGACACACACAAAGTTGAAATTAAAAATATTATTAAAAAAAGATCATTCTTTTGAAACGGACTAAAAAGAAAAGGAAGTAAATTTTTTTTAAACAAAGAAAGTATTGTCTAATATTAGTTCTTGAAAAATAATTTAGGGAATATGTAACTAATGTTAAGAGTAACATATGAAAATAATTTTTTTTTAATATATTAAAAGTAACAAGTATAAGTAAAAAATTATTTTTAAAATAGTGAATAAGTAAAAATAAATGAGAGTTTTTTTTTTTTGATAATAAAATAGCTATTGACACTAAGGAGTCAGAATTTTCTTTAATGGGGTTCAAAATTTTAAGAAATAGACACACGAACTAATAGGGGATTCGACATTTGTTTTATATATATAAAAGAAATTATTTTTATCATATATAAATAGTATAATTTTTCACAAAAACGAATTCAAAATGAACCCTTAATTACTACGTCACTCTGTACTACTAAATTATGTTTTAAATTTTTTTTTTAAAAAATCAAATAGTTAATCAATTGAGCCGCTAACATTTATGTATCGGCGCTAAAATCACTGGTCGTCAATCATTTGCCTTTGATTCTTAATGCTATTTATAATTCTTATCTGATCATTACTTGAACTAATTAATGTAAAAAATAAGATGTCAATTAGTTGCAGATTACTTTTTTTTAAGAGCAAAGTCTTTCACTTTGCTTTACAAAATGAGATTTTTAATTGCAGAGATTTTATTCCTCATTTGTGAGCATACTATTAATTAGAATTTAATTACACATTCTAATGGATAAGTTCAACCAAAGAATGGACAACAACGTAAGTACAGTATTAGGTTACACTATAGTAGGCAATAATGAGAATAAATTAAAGGGAATGAGAATATTAACTAATAATTAGGCACCATAATTTACATGTTAATGACCAGAGGCCTAACCAAGATTCATCCTTTGTTTACATGTAATGGAATCTTTTCTTCCTTTATAGGTGATGCTTCTTTTTTCCTATTGCTATATAGAGAATCGGAACAATAACCCATTAATGTATTTGGTCCGAATAATTTTTTTTAAAAAAAAAATAAATGATTTTTTTATTTTTTATTTTTTAAATGTTTGTGAAGGAATTGGATTTGGGTCACCCATATTGGTCAATCCAATATATACATAATAAGAGACAACTATTCAGATTATTTTTGAATAGTTGCATCCCTTTAGGAATATAGAAGTACTTTTGCGTTCAAGATAGAATGTACGTAACAACACATTCTTTTCTTCTTCTTTCCTCTCAATTCCTGAAATTTTTTTGTGAAGATTGCAGTGAGGATTTATTCTACAAAGTAAACAAACTTCTATAACAAGTACGATTATAGATTGCGTGGAGTTCATCTTCATATGTGATTATATTTTTAAACTAGTAAAACAATTAAACGATCCTACAAATTTAATGTTTAATTAGATTCTTCAATTGAATTCCTCACTTTATTGTACTATGCTAGGCGTATCGTTTTCCTAAAAAAAATATTTTGATCAACCAAACATATGAAACTTACATGAATTACCATTAAATTCGAGAATGACAAACCATTTGAAGGTTGATAACAGAATCATTTGAGCGACAAATATTACTTCCCAAAACATATCTGCCCTTTCATATTTTCCAAAAGAAGTATTTTTCAACTTGGTATTAATAATTATAAACTTAAATGTTCTATGGGCCAAGTTAAATCTTTAGTGAGATTGGGGGAATCTAACTATCAGGTAGAATCATATCATCCAAATATGTCCAATATCCACAATTAGTTAATCATCAAAGTGTCTATAAAAAGCCAGCTACTTAGCTGATTTCATGCACAACACAAGCAAACATATTTTTTCCTTTTTAAAAAAAAGGCAACTATAATGAATTCAACAGGCAGTTCAGCTGAATTTTGGCAATGGAACTCACCAATTCCATACATTTATTTTGGCCTTGCAGTTATTGTCTCTACAATTGCTTTTGCTTTAATTTTTCTCATCTTCTGTGGCCAAAATTCTGCTTCAACAGAGCATTTGGTTGAGACTGATGAGGAAATAAAGAAAAGACATCAAATAAATTTCCTAGATCCTGAGCCTAAAATTGTGGTAGTTTTGGCTGGAAATGATAATAAGCCTTTGTATATAGCAAAGCCTCTTACTTATTCTCCAAGTGCTGCACAGAAAGTCTAGTCTAGCAGGATTAACATATTTGAAATTCGAGGGCTGAAACTTCATCTCACCGAGGACATAGCCTTAGACAGAAAGGAGTGGAGGTCACGTATTAGGGTAGCAGACTAATAGGCTAGTAAAGGTAGATTGATATCTGGCCGTATGTTATAATAGGTTGGTCGGAGTAGTTGTGTTTTTATATCCTATGTTGTCATTATCCGTCTTATATTTGTTACTTTTTCGTATTTGCATACTATCTTTTGTTTTTTATTGTTAGTCATTCTTCTTTTCCCTTTTATTCCATATCTAGTATTTTCTGCTTATGGGGCTTTATTCTTGAGATGAGGATTTTCTGGAAACCAACTCTCTATCTCTATGAGATAGCGATAAGGTCTGGCGTACATTTTACTCTTCCCAAACCTCACTTGTGAGATTCCATTGGTATGTTATTATTGGTGCTGAGGGCTGAATTAAGTCATATTTGTGCTGGATAGGCTCACTAAGGCGTAAACTGTTAAGTGCTTCCTACCAAAAGTTTCTCTATTTCCAAGAATTTGAATTATGTCCAAACCATCCCACTGTATCCAGTGATAGAGGCAGTATTTTTCTCGCCAAGGATTCATCATCTATTATATGTACATTTTAAAAAGATTGACCCTCTAGCTCAGCCCCTGGCTGTATACTCAATGTTTTTCTTTCTTTCTCCTTGTAACATGTTTGTTCCTTTCTGGGAATAAGCAAATTAGGTGTACAAGTTATTATTGGTTATCCCTTTTTTTTTTCCTAATATGCCAAGATTTTAGTGGACTTTACAACTATGCACACGTTCAATGAATGCATTAAAGAGTTCAAGAAGCTAGCAGGAAGGTGTTGTTGAAACACTTTTCAGGGTTGTCTAACCTAAAATCAGGACAGTAAATAAAGTACAATTAGGATAACAACATGAAAAAGAGTAAATTAAGGAATTTTATATGTTTAAAGAAATTTACAACCTTTCTAGTGTGAACGACAAAGATTTGTCATATCTAAGTTTGACTTAGAATTCTTATTATCTTATTGTTCAAAATTATTCTCTGGCATGCTACACACCCATAGACTAAGCTAGAGGTGCAAGAGGTTCATCCAAATTTACTTCACTGAAATATTACATACTCTACTGATAAAGTTGAAATTAATGTAATAATATTAAATTTTCTTGATCTCTTAGTGAAAATTTTGACTCGGTAGTGATAGACGGATGCAAAGGCAAAAAAGAAGAGAGGGGGGAGGGAACTTAAGGTGTTCAATTAGATTGGATCTTTCCAGCCTTGGGATATTTGTCCTATTGTCAAAAAGAATTTGGAAAAGAACATCACATGGAGCCCAAGACAAGTGCAATACAAGATATGATCTCCCAAAAGGACAAACAGCAAGAATAATAGATGGGCCTTGCCTGTCTAGCATTTCCTTATAATAAGCCATGCCTTAGGATTACAATGTGAGGAACAACTAAAAAGTCATTTAGAGGCAAGCCATGCTCATTTCAATATATCCTCAATTGGTTAATTAATACTCTTATTTGCACCTTCCCTTAGGAAAAATGAACTTTTTTGGTTTTAATAAACCTATAGAAACAAACATGAATGCTTAAAAATACTTTCATAATTAATACTATCCTAAATTCTAGATCTAACCACATTCCAGATCACCATTTGACAATGACACTACTAACAAGCCAAGAACATTAAGTTCTTACCATCCTATTTCAATTGAGGTGACATAATTTGACTTAGTAACATTTAAATGAAAATATAAAATTCCTAGTCTTAAATATATATATTACTATAATATTTGTGTGACAAAGAAAAATTTCTCATTAAAGGCAAATTGGAAAATTTATTGTGAGATATTTGCAAATGTATGAAATTCTTTTCAAAATGAACTAATAAGAAAATACTTCTATGTCCTAATTTATGTAACACTTTTAGAATTTAAGAGTAAAATGAATTTTTTAATATGTTATTTAAGTATTTTGAATAGCACATTATTGTGACTCACATTAGTAAGTTTTACCTAATTTTCAAATATATAAATTTTATTTTTACAAATTTAAAATTATTATCTCCGAATTAACGGGCAATTTTAACAAATTGACAGAGAGAGTAATATGTGTAGTCAGTACTTGTATAACAAGTAAAAGATTTCAGCCAGTGAATTTTTAATATTAGACGATTAAACAAAAAAGAAAGTGAAAGGTTATGGGATAACAAATGCATTATATTGTATACTTGTATGTACTAGCCAGAAAAATGGGTGGAAAAAACATTAGTAAAAAATATAAAATAAAAGCTATGTCTCCTTGTAAAGTTACAGAACTTACTACAAGACAACTCCAGTTGGCTTCCCTTCAATTTTTTCTAGCAGAAGAAAAAGCTACATAATTTATTTACTCCCTCCCAACCTCTTGTTTTTATTTGACATGACATAGAAATAAGTATTGAGACTCAGAGAGGGGTCCCTTTTTCTAGCTTCATTAACAACAACAAAATAATCGACAAGGATCGTGATGGTGTGATAAGTATTCTTTTATGTTTAATTAGTGGTCTTAGGTTCGACTCCCCTTGGGTACGGAGCTTTATCCCCAAAGTGGGACTTCTGGCACTAAACCGGGTTTAGTTGGACTCCAGTATTTTAAACCAGAGGTCTCGAGTTTGAGCCGTTTTTGTTAGTATATATATTTTCTTCAGAGTAGCATATAGGCTGTGCAACTTCTTTCTATCCCCTGCATTTTGCATTCAAAGCAGAGCTTCTTTATTTAATGAGTCCGCGTTCAGAAATCAGAGAAGTAAAGATATATGTACATCTTTCTTTTTTTTCGAAAAATAAACCGTGTCTTTTGGTATTTACTTGAAGGGTCGTTTTTTGTGCCTTTTGTAAAAAAAACAGGTCTTTTCTCTATCATCTTTGACACCTTCTACCTGTCCCTCTGTCCATGTAAATAATGACTATGTACTCATGTACATATCCAAGTGGTGAAATTTAATTCAAAAATAAATATTTTTTAGGGGGGAGGGTTGCTTTCAGTAGTAGTAGTATAAGATTGGGGCATGTTTGTTCTATACAGATGTTTTGATTCAGCTTTCTTTTGCCTTTTTAACATGTACCAATAAACTCAACTGTTTGTTCTGTTTTTTTACTTGGCACTCTGTTTTTCTCTAATTCAATCTTATGGACCCTAAGTCACATATTTTTAATGAGGGGGAAGAGTGTCACAGCAGTGAATCTGGATGGACAATGTACATTGGCTCACCGGAAGACAATGAGATGAATTGCGAAGGAGATTTTGATGATGAAGATCACGACGTAGGACAAGGTCGTTGCAAGAATAAAGTTAATGATAACGATGATGATAATGATACTGATGATTCTATGGCTTCTGATGCATCTTCTGGTCCAAGTCATCATGTCGTTAAAAATGCAAATAAGAGTCCAATTCCCAAGGAAAAAGGTAATGGAAAAAATGGTTCAAACAACAAAGCAAGCATGAAGAAAGGGAGTGGTAAGAATCAAGACAAGGGAGGGCACTCTGTTTATTCAGCAAAAGGAGCATCCAGTAGTGAAAAGGTAAAGAAAAGTATTTGGAAGGGCAAAGGAAAATAGAATTTACTGGTACTATATATATAAATTATATATATCCTTTCTTTTTGTGTAACTGTACTCAATTTGCGGTGTTAGTAAGTGCAATGTTAAGGATGTTTTTGCGATTAGAAATGAATCAATTCTTTCGTTCGCTTTTTGTTGTTTATTGATAGTTGATTTCTCGTATGAATAATTATTATGTCAAAAAGTTATTGTCTTTTTCATAAAGAAACTAGTCTTGTAAGAGAATAACTATTAATTGAGTTATCATCTCGGAAATCAATTCATACAATGTAAATGCAAGAAGGTCAATTATCATGATATGTTTTGTTCAGTTGGCAAATAGGAAATGCATTAACATTATATATCCTTCATTCATGACTCTCTTTGAATTATGTCATTCTTAGATGGACACGGTATTGTTAGTTTCTTCTCTAGTTCTACTTGCTAATTATGTCTGCTTAAGTTTAGAGGCGGAGTCAAGATTTTAACTTTATAAGTTTTGAATTCTATGAAAGGATAACTTCAAAATCTAATAGCTCAAATTTGAACAAAAACTATTGAATTTGGCCAAACTATAATTCACTTTTATCTCCTATAATCAAACTTTTACCTCCGCCACTGCTTTTAACTACTATGAAGTACAACGTTATTTGATCAACTAGGCTTATTATACTTGGAACTGATGATCACATACAACGCTGAGGTTAGCGCATGTTTTTACCATCATTTGGAATTGATGATGACCAATCCTACTGACTATGAGTGTCAAATGGATGGATTGAAGTAAATTTGATCAGATTATTAATCTACTTAAAGTTATTTGGATCGAAATAAGTTGTATTAAGATGCTCAATCCGATCAATTCTTTCCAAATATTTAATTTCATATACACCAACAATTTTTTTGTTTATAATTTTCTGTTTTAATTACCAAAAAAGATCGTAAAGCAAATTTTTTATTATGTCTATATAAAACATATTCAAATAAAAAAGTTACATACCTTATAAATATTTTGACAAGGTTTTGTTTTAGCCAATTTGGACTACATATTCAGCTCAAATCAACCCAACTAATGTGCGGAAAACAAACCGAACAAAATAAATAGGCAAGTATTAACCCATCCATATTAAACAAATTTTGCGAATCATATATCTCTTTTTTGACTAATTTTCATCCCTATTCTCAATCTATAAATGAAGCGAGATTCGGCACGTTTTACTTATCGATGAGCAACTTGACAATATATATCGAACACTTTTCGCCGTCCAAGAGACAACATCTGCAAAAGGTTTTCCTTGTAAACTAAAGTATAAGGGATAACATGAAATTCTAGTCATTGCGCATGCAAAATAAAAAGAGGAGCAAGTCAATGAAAATGATATATACCTACACGTAGGATGTCAAAAGAATATGAAAAATTGATCGAATCAATCGAATCGAACCATATCGAATCAAATTTTATCATTTTTTCAATAAAATCACGGACTATTATTTAAGTTTATAATCGTCCCGAATAATTGAGATGATCTTTTTAGTTTATAAAAAAACTCAAAATATTCTCAAACTTAGCCAAAGAAGTTTACATGTATATAAATATATTTATGTTAGCATTATACAATTTGATTGTATTTGTCCCACATCGAAAGTAGGAACTCCCTCCTCCCTTCTCCTTATCTAT
>JAABOM020000075.1:25962365-25974922 GCA_011800125.2 Solanum clarkiae
TTTCAATAATAAATTGCTTTACAATGTAATATATTTCCATTCTTCATGTATGATTATATATAATCTATCAATTTATATATTAACATGTTAAATTTATATACAGATATATTTTATAAAAATTTTTAAATATAAAAATATCCTAGTTCCTAGGCCTCTAGTGATTGGATGATTTTGAGTTTTTGCTTTTTAATTAGCCTTTAATTAAGTAGGTTTAAAATTAAAAGATGTTATAATAGAAACTCCATCAAATAAATATGACAAAATCTATGCAAATATTCATATATTAATGGTTTAGATCAAATAATATGGCAAGAAGATTTTACATTCTTGACTTTTTGGTGAATTAAAGTGTTTTTTCAAAATTATATTTGTAAAAAAAATATTTTAATAAGAGTTTATTTTGAAGTGATACTTTAAAAATAAAAAAATTCAAAAATTAACTGAATCGTACCGATATCGAAGAGAAATCAATATGATTGAAATGATTAAAAATTTTAATTTTTATTATACATTATAAAATACCCAAAAAATTAAAATAATATAATTTTTAAAAAATAATCAACTGAACTGTAGTATTGACACCCTTACCCACATGGACACACACTGTGTAATTACTTTTGTTTTGTTGGAAGCAAAAACAATATGTTTTTATTTTGGTAAACAAGATAGGAGTAATATCTTACTCCGTTCCACTTTGTTTGACCCGGCAATGAAATTAAGAAAGGAACATTTTTTTAGTTATAAGATTTTTAAAATTTGTAAACACGTCCATTATCATCGTGTTTTTTTTTTTGAAGCTTCTAGTTTGGTATGGTGTATAAGAATATATTAAATAGAGTATATTAATAATCCTTGCATTAAAAATATATGTGTTAGTTATACTTGCATTAATTATATGTAGAATATTTTTATGCATTATTTGTTTTGATGCATTAAAAATAACATGTATCGCATAAAAAGTTTATTCACAAAAATACCCTCCACATTTATAGTGGAAAAGATATAAAAAATTGAGAGACAATTAGATCTTTAACCATGCGAATGCATGCATTATATCCCTTGCATTATTAATATCCAAAATTTCATGGTATTAGTAATACACACCTTAATACACAATAGAGTGTATAATTAATGCAAACATTAAATATACATAACATGAAAAAGTTTATCAAACATGAAACTACTAATATATCAAATTAATGCATATATTAGTTTTGCTATAATACGCTCTACCAAATAACCCCTAAAAAGATATTAATTAAAATATGTTATTCCATTTTATTTTTTTTTGGCAAACCAATAAAGGAATAGCGTCAGACAAAATGAACATACGAATTAGAATACACTAAGCATATGATTAAATTATGAACAGAAAATTAGTTCACCCTATAGTTCATGCGTGGCATGTGCAAGGAGTATTAGGCTGGGCTCTATAAATTTAATTGATCCATTGCTTTCAACTCAAACTATATGCATATAATAAGGAGAGATCACGTAGCGGAAGGTGGGATGGTCAATAATTGGACATTGGGAGCGTTGGGTGGATGAGGCGAAAACAACTAATTTGAAATGTCTTTTACTGAATTTGTTTTTCCTACTTCTATTAAAAAAAACTATTTTTCTCATATTTTCTGTTAAGAAAAAATATGTTTCAAAATTTTTTATGATCAATCAAACATTAAGACTAAAAATATTTTCTTCTGTAACAAACGCACTCAATAAAAAGAAGGTGTTGGGAAGTTGAGAGAGTGAGACTATGACCCCTCGTGCAAGATTATTACACATGGTATTTAAGAGGAGATCTTCATTTTCACATACAAAGTTTAATAGAATAAAAAAGACGTTTTTTAATCTTGTGCTCACAAATTAAAGTTATATCAAATGTACCAAAATACATTTTAATTTTATGGTTTTAAATATGTCAAATAGAAAGTTGAAATTAAAATTTTGTCAAAAAAAAAATGGATCATTTTTTTTTGAACAGAGCAAAAAGGAAAATAAGTCATTTTTTTAAAATAAAAAAAGTATAAAATTATCAAATTCTGAAAAGAACATTTTCTTCCATTTGAATCATACGTGATAAGAAATCTCATTTTCTCGACCGTGACCTAGATTACACATGGGGTTTAGCGGGGTACGATGGAACATCCTGCATGAATCTGATTTAAAATTAAATGTAGAAGGGTGCGTGGCTTTAGAATTGAACGTTGCAGAACGATTTGAAAACGGACCCCCAACCTGTCAACAGACTGGATAACGTGTGTGGCCAAATAAAAGTAGGAACAATTAACGTTAACTTCATTGTTTTCCAAACATGATGTTTTCTCTCTGCTGCCTTTGCCTCTATACGTACTTTTGGTTTCTGTTTATACATTGTATGTGGATGTTGTGCTGTTGCCTTTATTGATTTTACTCTCCTTTTTTATGAATAAATTAATAGAAATCCCAAAGGAACCTTACCTACTCTTTATGCATACGTGTCTCGATCATTATATGTATATATAATAATGTATATAAATCAATTAAGCCGCCAGAGTGATATATAAATGGTTAGTTTGAATCATCCAGAATGACTAAAACTTAATAGTCATACACGCACGGATACATAAAAGAGTTGAGCGAATAATTGTACTATATTCGAGCTAAGTGGTAGATCTAATATTTTTCACTTAGAAGGTTTGAAAAGTAAAAATATAAATTGATAAATTAGAGTACAAAGTACAAATTTTAAATAGAGATCATTGTTAACACTTCTTAAGCACGTTTACAATATTATTCGATTAAGTTTTTATTGTTTAAAAAGATAAAATAATATCATCAATTAAAACATAATTAAACACATCTTTTTTCATAAAAGAAACCATTAAATCGCACAAGAAGTCATCATTCATTTTACTCAGCAACTCATTCTTAATATCGAAAAGCTCTTTCAACCAATAAAATAACAACACATAAAAGCAAAAAAAGTTTCATATAAATAAAATACGATAGGATAATATAATTATCTTTTTTGTCTGAATCAATCTTTTTGAAAGAGTACAAAGTCCATAAAGAAATGATGTGACTCTTTGCTGAGAGCACTCTTTGAGAAATAGATTTTATTTCTAAACCAATCTGAAGCATCGTGTCTCTTTTTTAAGTTTAGTTTTTGAAAATTAAAATAGATTAGTTAAATGAATAATAATGTATTTAGTTCATTTAATTTTCAAATTTTAGAATTCATACTTTCAAGACAATATAGATATAAAAAAGTTTGTTTTCCGCATCAATAATATTGATTTAGATGAGCTGCTCGGAAAATGACCACTTTACCCCTACAGATGGCCTAGCCGCCTAGCAACGGAAGTAGAAATAAAGCTACGGATTACTTTTAATTTAAATCCTATATTTATCTTAAAATATTATTCAACATGTATAAAATTTCACGAGTTCTCCGAGTAGGAAAAAAAACATTCAAATCAAATTAATATTAAAATTCGAGTTTTCCAATCTTGTATTTTCTCGATAAAATATTCATACAAACATATAATTAATTTATGCTTCAAATATTCTTATAATCCTATCAGAATTAAACTATCTAAGGTGTTTCTTAATTAAGTAAAAGATATCACAAAATATTATATGAATGATGACAGTAAAATATTTAACAAAAGACAAATAATGAAATTGCATAAAATGAATATTCCAAATAAATAAGCCATGATAAAAATGATCATGATTTAAAAGTAATAAATCATGCTAAAATAAGTTTTAATTGACTAAACATTAAAGAAAAACGAAATTAAATTATGTATTTTAATTATCTAAACCAATGTAAAAATAAAGAACAAATATTCGGCATTGTTATCATTCTTAATTAGTGTTGTTATATTTATTTTTTTGTTAGCATTACTATTAATTTGATCTTGATTCAGGCTTTATTAGAGTTACTAATATCTATTGACTATAATTTTTATTGAACCATTTAGAATTCTAAGTTAAACTTGAAATAAATATGTTAAAAGATAAAAATTATGAAAAAGTAAAAATATATTTATAAATTTTGTCAAAGTAAATACTTTTATATATAAATTAAATTTTAAAATTTTTTGTATATATAATATCGGGATTATTTGATCTCGCCTTGACTTGTTTAAATTAAAATCAAATAAATCCAAATATAGTTGGATTTTAATTTTTCGTGGGGGTGTGACTTACCATCTTTAAAAAAAAAATTGAATTAAAGGTACAATACAAATATTTTTTCAGTCTAAACTCTGTATATACATTAAAAAAGTAATTCAATATATACAAATATTTGCGAGTTTTTTGAGTATGAAAAAGAACATACATGATTTTGAAAAGCACCAAACTATCAATAGGCAGACTTTACTCCTATTTTTGATGACAAAAATATAATTTTCACTAAGAGGATAGAGATATAAAAAAGTAAGCATATAAAGAAGTCAGGAGTTAAACACATAATAATTTTGGTTGTGCATGTATAATATAATTTTGAGATGATGACTCTACCTAACTATCTTCTGCTTTTGGGGCATGATATTTTTGAGCTGGGGGTCTTTCGGAAGCAGTATGTCTATCTCTATGAGGTGATGATAAAGCTAATTTGCGTACATTTTACCTCTAGACCCTACTTGTGGGATTCCACTGAATATGTTATTATTGTTGACTTTACCTAACTATGCGTCATGCCTAAGTTGGAGGTAGAAAAATTATTTTTGAATCAAAAGAGAGGGAAAGTAACAAAAAGAAATCATTGAGAAGCAACACATTATTATCAAAAGTAGCTATATGAGATATAATAAAATCTATTAGTTGGTAGTACTTTGTAATATAGTGTTGGTGCGTGACGTATAGAGTAATGAATTGAGAAACGACGAATAAGAGAATATAATGAAGGGAAGAGCAGTAACAATTAAACCAGCAGAGAAGAGGACTTGCGCACTAATGCAGGTATAGCGCAGCAGGTAGCGCAGAGTACTTATTAATAAATGTAAACTCAGAAGAACCTGGAAGGCCAGCCCCTCCTGCAACACTCCATGTCATTGGGACACATCTTAATTGTATTGGACAAAAATATGACGAGGAAAAATCAAACCTACTTTGGCTACTTGCATGTGAGTAGATTATCACGAGGGCGAAGTTATATTCACCCAAGGATGGTTAGATAAATATCCTTCGTTGGAATTTTTTTTAATATATAGGTTAAATATAGATATTTTGATATATATCAACTGTTGAATACCCTTGATACAAAAATCATCCGCTCATATTCTAAAAGTATGAACACCCTTGATAGAAATGCTGGCTCCACTATTACTTTATCATATCATATCATGATGTTGGCTGGCTGGCTGGCTTTTTTCTCATCGATTACATTATTAGTAGCGGGGGACAGAGATTGTGAAACCCCGTTTGGGTTTTAGGGGCTTATGTTCCCTGTTGAGAATGACCTCACTTATGCCTAACAACATCCCTTGTGTCTACTGTGCCCACTCATGGACCCGTTCCAACGGTGAAAGGCTTCTTCACAAACGGAGTTGGAAACAACCTAGATTATCATCTTCATTAATTCTTAAAATATCTCTTTCAAACCTTAATTTAATTTGTTCTTAGTCTTGTTTTTTTAAGTTGTTTGGGCATAATATCTGGGGACCTGCCGTTTATTAGTTACATGCATGAACTGTTTTTGTCCTAACTAACTTTGGCATTTTTATAGTTTTATGTCACGGACTTAGATTTCAACTAAGATCTCCGATACTTGACAACTTATTTACGACTCTTTCATATTTTTGCAAGCTCAAATAAGCCTTTTTAACTGGATCGCTCAGGAAACGCTAGATTGAAAAAGACAAAAAAAAATTTTAAAAGAAGACTTGTATATTGCTTTGAAAGATTGCTTACAATTTTCTGAATAATTTATACGATGAGGGCCCTCCTATTTATTACTAATTAGGGATCAAAATGTAAATAATAATTATTTTAAAAGTCCCTCAATATTGCACATTAATCCTCGCTCTAGAATGATCTATATTTCCCGAGTGTTCCAATTAATTAGAGTTCTCAAGAGTGGTCTACTACATTCTTGAGCCTTCCAAAAATCTCTCCTTGACTCCAGACTTTCGTACAAAGTTCTAAAATCTTTCTTAGATCACTTTTTGACTTTAAATTCTTTCCTCTTTTTTATGGTCAACTGTCAGGTCATGACATTTAGCCCTAGTCCTAGCTTACTTACATACATTGATGCGCAACAACATTTTCATTAATTAAAAGGTTAAAATTATCAAAAAAAAGTAAACATGAAGAAACATGTAATATATATATATAAATAATTTTAGTCATGTATAAATAATACTTCATCTATCCCATTTTATGTGACATAATTTTCTTTTTGATTCATTCCATAAAGAACGTCATATTACTATAATTACTAGAAACAATTTATTATTAAAATCTTCCTTTTATCCTTATTAATGAAATGATTCTTAATTAGCAACACAAATATCTAAGAATTGTTTTAGATCACAAATTTCAAAAATTTTATTTTTTTTAATCATTATGCCAAGTCAAAAAGTGTCGTGTAATGGGACGGAGAGAGTAATTAATATAATTTCACTAGAAAGGATTTGGATGAAAAAAAATTCTGTCCTATACTTTGCTCTGCCAAATTTAGCTATGTGATCGACAGGCCATTCAATCCTAGTAAGTAGGATTGTATATACCTGTATAATTTAAAAGTATTAAACCATAGTATAATAAGTCTAATAAATATTAGTTACATAATTAAACACTACAGAAAAGTCAAAATTAGGTTATATTTAATTGTGTAAATCAAGATAATTAAAGAATAAATGTCCGACACCATTATCATTTTGAGTGTTAAATTAACTTTTTATTAATTTTTTTAAAACATTTTAGTATTGGTAAAGTTTATTCTGAGTAGAGTTGTCACATATTTGTATACATTGATTTATTTGTTTCGTATTATACATGTATTTAAACTACACATGCATATTTTTCCTCGACTGGTTTCTTTCTTTAGGTGCAACTATTTGTTTCATGGCTTTTTTTTTTTTCAATTTTGACATAAAAGAAATTATCTCAGAGAATAATAGATTCAAAAAGGTAAAAATATACGTATTTTATTATAACAGAAATATCAAGGGGGACAGAAAATATTCATGTGATAGAGAGTGATCACACCTTTTTGTGCGAACTGATAAGCTGCAAGTCTAGGAGGTCCCGAAGAATTATGCCTTCATTTTATTCTGAAAAAATAAAGAAAAAAGTACAGAAAATAGACCTAATTTAAAATTATCTACTCATAATAGACTCAATCTAAACTATTTACCCTTAATGAACCTATTAGCCAAACTATTTACTTCTCTACCCACTTACCCTTTGTTATTTTGCATGCTGGTGTCATGCTGATGTCAGCATAAATACTATGAAATATACTTTGACGATATATATATACCATAACGGTATCATATAGAATGAGTCTAGTCTTTTATGATACTCTGGAGGTATATTGATACCCAATTGGTATATGAAAATTTTTAAAATAAATAAGTAAGAAACAAATAAAAAAATTATTAAACTCTAAATTAGTAGAAAATATATTCGTTATATACTCTGTCGTATATTTATACCATATCGATCATATAAGATTGAGCTTAATCATTTGTGATACCCTGTTGGTATATGTATATCCTATTGATATATCATACAAGCAGGTGCTGACATCAGCACACGAATTTTCATATTAGTGGGATAAAATTTTAATAATATGGAGGTACAAAATGTAAAGGAGTATATGAATATAAATAATTTTCTTTAAAGAGGTATAAACTTACTTTTCCCAAAAATAAAATTGTGTGTTGAGGAGGGGGCCGGGTGGGGGAAATAAATTTTAAATTTTGCATAAGACCCCTTGAAATACTAAAGTGCTACGCATAAGGCGTGTGATTATATTGTCCTTTAAAATTTTCACCATTATATTGATTAAGTTAATCAAATGTATTGTTTAGAATTTAACAAGTTTTATTATTAATTGGAAGCAAAAGTACCAGATATAAGAGAAAACACAATGTAGAGGGAATTTATATGTACCTAGTTCAAGTTCACCAATGTAATGCATATACAGGCCGTTCCAATAGCTAGTGTAAATGTTGTAATAGTCAAGTGAGTTGTCATAAAACTCCTTTAAATCTAAACTGGTCTGTGGACCGGTTAGTTTGAAACATAAATGTTTAAAAAAAACATAGATCTCACTAATTTAGCTAGGGTCTAAATATGTGTTTTGCCTTGTGTTTTGAAATTACTGTTGATGCCAAATTTCTATCTTCAGATACAGATAGTTGGATACATGGGTCAAAATTAGGTCTAATTTATTTTGATACATTATATATTTAAGCAAATTTGCATGTATCTATGATACATTGACTCTCTCACTCGGCTTTTTCTTATCTCGCTCGTCTCCCTCCCTATCTTGCTTACCTCTCTCCTTCCGTATATGTTTTTCAAAATGTATCTAGTCTTCCAAATACATGCAAACATGTAATTCACATGTATCTTAAATACACTGATTCTCTCATTCATCGCCCTCCTATCTCACTTGCCACTCTCCTGGATCTCTTCCTCGCCTCTTTCCCCTCTCTCGCTCGCATCTGTATTTCATAATATGTCTAGCAATAAATATATGTGTATATAGGTGCACACATTAGACTTGAAATTTGGTATATGATTATTAATTAGTGAGATGATATGTAATTATTTCAAGTGATAGATATCAAGAAAATTAATCAGTAAATATGATAAGAATATATGTGTAATTAGATAGTCTCAAAATATATATGGAGGCTAGCTTGACCATTTTGAGGTAAGAAATAGAATTCACTAAATTAAGTAATAAATACTCCCCCCATTCACTATGATACAAATAATTCTTCATTTTTATAGTTGTCCATTATATAAATAATTAAGAGATAAATTTATCACTCAATTCATAATTTACTTTTATTATTAACTATATCATTTCTAAAATGCATTTTTTAAAACATTAAATTTATCATGTTGAAATGATAATATAATTAAATTGTCATTTTATTTATTGTTCCTTAAGAAGTGTGTCAAGTCAATACTAAACAAGTAAATATGAACGGAGCAACTACACAAGAAATACATTTTAAATACAATGGCTTGGACAATTTCTTGCATTTATTTTGCCTTGTGGCCTAGTTGTCATTTGTCCAAGATCAGTCCCTTTTTTGTACGCTTTGTTGGTAGATATGAATAACTAAGCTCTTCCCTAATCAATGAAGAATGAGTACCCTCTTTTGAGATACTCATTAATTTTTCAACAATCTCCCATTAAGAAAAAGGTGAAAATTGCATGTAGCTAGTCAAATTGTTATGCTATTTTTAAAACTCAACACATTTTTTTATCATACAAGTTGTTTGATAATTTTTCGAATAATTCTTAGTATTTACAAGCAAAAATGAGTAATTCCTTAAGTAGTTTAGAGTAGTTGAAACTTGAATGAATGATTGAAAATTGTGTAATTAGTTATATTATAAGTTGTAAATGTTGTGGAAATGGAATAAACTGAAAAAAGAATTGCGGTAAGAAGAATACAAGGTACTGATAATATTGTCTGAATAAAATGTTGCAACAATATACAACAATATCATGCAAGTATATTACAACATTATGCAAGAATACTGCAATATTCGACAAATATTTTCTCCTATCCAAATAGTTGATATTTTAGATTTGAGCACATGAATTATGAGTTCTACTTCAAGATGGTTTAAACAAAAACCGTTGATGGTGTGCATAGATTGATGTTAATCATATATGTTGGTTGAGCTAATTCCTACTAAAGCTGCACATTTTGTTGCATTTCGTTATTTTCCTTCCTTATTTTTCAATGTATCCATGTCGTAGTGTAGATTAATATATCATGTGTTGAAATGGAGTTGCGTAGATTGGTGTAAATTGGAGGAATTTGTTTTCGAAGCTAAATGCAGTTTGTTACTTGCATTCTTCCTTTACCCCAATCAAGCACTTTGTGTTGGATGTTTTAAAATTATTTTAACTATTTTTTAAATGTCATTACTTAGTCATTAATTATTACATAAAAATATTTTGTTTAACACAAAAATTATATGATATACATTCACTCTTTACGTGGCTAATACAAGATCATTTGTATGACAATTTTGATACCATGTGCATGGCAATTTTAAAACCTTGGCAAGTTTAAAGCCAAAATGTTGAGCAAACCTCATCCCACATGCTAAAAATTGTCAAACTTGGCAATTCTTGTTGGTTGAAGCTTGCTATTCAAAGTTGGCAACTTAAGTTGCCAACTTGTATGCAAATTGTTGCTATTCAAAGTTGGCAACTTAAGTTGCCAACTTTGGTACAAACTTTTCTCTATAAAAGGGAGCATTTGCTCCTTAGTTTAACAAAACAAGGAGGAGAGAAAAATGTAGAGAGTCTAAGAGTTTGTGAGATACACCATTCTGTATTTTTGTGAGTGTTGTAATACTCCTTTTATTTTTATCACTCTACTCCACATAAATCACTGAGTCTCCTCCATTTTATTATCTTGCCCAATTTATTTATACGTTTCAATATCAATCCCGATCCTTATCGCGCTTCCGCAATCGCCTGATATTACCCTAACACAAAAGCTTGCCAAAAATAAGACCATATACCATGTTTGATCACCAAGTTTTGACAAGTATATATATGTGTCTTCATTCTTGAAACAAACTATGAGTGAAGAACAAGAAGTGAGTAAGAAAGAGTGAAAAAGAAAAGAAAAGTTACTACACTTTCTACTAATATATTTTCTTGCTTATAGTCTCTCTCTCCGACTTGCTTATTTTGTAGTGATTATATTTTGTTAATTCCTGTTTCTTCTAAGTAATTAGAGAAGACTTGATTAATGTTGGGGAAACATTTCACACTGCTGAAATAATTAGTGGCCTTCAAGTATTATTTCTACTTATATATGTATACTATCTAAAACTATAATTATAGTAATATTTATCTAAATATTTTTGTATTATTTTGACTCTGTATTTTATCTTCCCAAATATATATAGAAAAGAGATTTCTATCTTTCCCTTACACTTTGTATATAACTGCAGGGAGGAAGGGATGAAATTGAAAGAAAAAAGTGTCATTGGGGATATAAGCCTGGAAAGAACATTAATACGTTGCGTTTATGTGCTGTCTTGTTGATGCTTTTGCAAATCCTTCATCTAAATCAGTTAATACAAGTTCTATTCTTGGTTTTGTATTCCACCAATAGTTGAGATATTCTCAGCAATGACAATAGAGTAGAAATAAGTGGTATAGGAACTATGGTAACATTATTATAGCCTTCTCTATTCCTGTACGATGCAGCAGCAACAATAACACTGAGTTATTAATTAATAGCTGTAGACTATGGTATTAAGTGGTGCATCAACCGTGCATGGTTATAACAGCCTCCACATTGAATTGGACTCTCTTGTTATTGCCTATGTGTTGATGAGCAACAAACTGACCAACAAAATGAAGCTCGAGCACATTGTGGCCAGAATTACCAACCTCCTAACAGGCACAAGTCATCATTTTTCTCACTGTTTTAGAGAAGCCAATCAAGTGACTACTTGGTTTCTTTGGGTATTGAAACTCTACACCTTTTTTGTATTGCTTTTGTATGGATGAGATATTTAGATGGAACTCATTCATTAATCCCTCTTGGAAACAAACGTGGATGGTTGGCAATCATGAATCATATTGTGGTCAATGTGGGATGATTCTATTAAAGAAGAACTTGTTGGTTTATTGGACCGATAGATACATGTAAAATTATGGATATTTGAAATTTTATAATAATATATAATTGCAACAATTTATTTATAAAATGAGTAAACAGAACCATGGAAATATGCATTTTGTGTGGCGTGTTAAAATATTGGGTTAATTTCAAATATATACAATAAATATAGTCATGTTTTATTTACGTAAAAAAAATAGCCAAAAATCATAGGAAATAAACAATGATTAGACGATATAGCTTGCCAAAAGTCATAAAAAGTATACACCGACTATATAATATAGATTACTTCTACATGAGTTATACACTAAATATACGTTATGATACATTTAAACACTGAATATAGCTTGATTATACATAAAATATACACAGATTATATATGATATACAGCAAATGATCTTTTTTTTGATAATTACTTTATCCGAATAATCATCTATTATAATTAAATATTAATATGCCATAGAGGATATCACTTTTTGAAGGATAATGATGAGCGAACCTTTTTATTATATAATTATATATAACTAATATATATCTCATGTATAATCAAGATATATCATCAAGAATCTGCATACTTCTTATTCAAAGATTTTAGAAACTGCAGCGTCTAGCTCAAAAAAAACACTTTATTACTCCATAGTCGATGCTACCCCGCCCCCCCGCCCCCAACCCCCCCAAAAAAAGTGTGTAGTAAAGTGGAGGACGACGTGGCGCTTA
>JAABOM020000075.1:25975022-26015787 GCA_011800125.2 Solanum clarkiae
GCATTATTTTCTGAAGTCTGATATCACCATTTCATCAATCCGACGGAAGCGTACGAAAAATTGAGAGAGAATGGCGAAGCATTTCTCCTCACCTCGTCTCACCTCCATTCATTTACGCACAGTCACTTCAACTCTCTCCAAACCGCCATCTTCTTCTTCTTCTTCTTCACTTCACGTTTCTCCCACTGTTTCCCCCATTTCTCCTCACTCCAATCCCTTCTTCTTCTCCCTCTACGCTACTCCTCTCCTCACCCTTCGCTCCGTCGACAATCACTCCAATATTCATCGGAACTTCTCCGTTTCAGCATTCGATACTAGGAGCGACGACGTATCATCGTCTTCCAAAGATGAGACTCAGGATGAGCCGGTTGCTGAAATCAACGGTGACGATAGTGCGAAAAGTTCTACCAAGGAGGATCAGTATCCGACTGGAGAATTCGAATTTGAGGAGTACGGTGCTTGGAAGAGCTTAGTTGTGAAGTTCAGAATGCTCTTTGCCTTTCCTTGGGAGCGAATCCGCAAGGGCAGTGTTCTCACCATGAAATTGCGCGGGCAGGTCAGTTCGAATTCCTTAAGAGCTATTTGATATTTTAAATAACCATATTAACAATGTCCGATTCCTTCGAGATCCTATGTGCTATAAAAATAGTGCAATGAAATTTATGAATAGAAGTATAATCGTGCTTGGAACAAACTTTGCCCAACGCATCACGGAGTCAGTAATGAGTTGTAGTACTTGATATCCAATTGAATTTGCAATATGCAAAAAGTATATATCTGCGTTAGAACGAGCCACGATGAGTGTCACTAACATTAATTCGGGTGCATCTGATCATTATTTTTGGTAAGGTAACTTTATTAATGTAGCATAGTACTACGTGTTTTATTTCTTTCCTTCGGTATGTTATTTGATTTGGCCGGGGTAAACAACCTCTATGTTGTTATTGAAGCATAGTACTAAAACAGTACGGTGTAGATACAAAATTCAGAAAAGTTGACCAGGGATCCTATTATATCTGTAAGGAAGAAAAAATCAGCATTAAACCAAAATCCTAAATTCTGAATGCATCTGTTGTTAGTAATACAATGCTTTCCTCTGTTTCTTTCGAAACATCTATGGTTCCTTTCCAACCAAACAGTCCACATAATGCAGAGAAGGATGGTCTTCCAAATCTTCTTCTGCTCCTTCCTTGTCCGCTGGTCTTGCATCTGATCATTAAAAGGGTAATTCTATTATCAAAATTAGTATGTGTAGCTAAATAGAGAGACAAAGAATGGGAAGTTACACATTTATCGTCAAAGAGTACTTTTTATTCTGCTAATTCTTATTTGGATATTTCTTCTCTGTTTAGTTGAAGAAGTTGAAACTCTTATACTGTTTTATCGTCTCAGATATCTGATCAGTTACAGAGCCGTTTCTCTTCAGGATTATCCCTACCTCAAATTTGTGAGAACTTCATGAAGGCTGCTTATGATCCTCGAATCTCTGGTGTGTATATCCACATTGAACCTTTAGGTTGTGGCTGGGGCAAAGTTGAAGAAATTCGGAGGCACATACTGGACTTCAGGAAATCAGGCAAGGAGTGTCTTAAGAATTTTATGAATTGGTGAAATCCAAAAAAGGTTCACGTGCTTGTCACTTGATTATAAGTATAACAGACTTGGGAAAGAGGAAAAGGATGACATTTGCATATATCTGTCTGCACAAAGCTTGTTAGGTTTGAATTTGAACTAGGGAAGAAAAATATTTTGATCCAAGAAATAATTAAAAAAACAAGGACATAATGAATAGATGAGTATCCATATATGTAAACCTTTTTGTATTTTAGGAACTTTTAGGCTGAGGGACTGGGGGGAGGTCATATTATTAACTCTCTTGGACCATGACCACAAAATAAGATAAGTGTGTATTTGATATCAATGCCAAAACCTATCATGAATTAATTTTAGAGGCGGAGGGAATTTCAAGGTCCCTGGGAGTTGTTTTATCTGGATGTAGTCAGAGCTATGTAAGATCCAACATTCTAGACTCTAGGGCAAGTACTCCTTTCTATCTTGGTTTGTCTCTTTGAGAAACAATAAAATCACAACCTTTTCCATATTTTCTACGAGTGAATGGAAAACTATCCCTGTGCCTGCTAGTCCCGATTCCCTGTCTTATCCTGTGCCTACTAGTCCCAATTCCTCTTAATGCATATAAATGGCAAATGTTTGTCTGATTCTATACATCTCATATGTGATAAGTCTTCAAGTGGGTCCGACATCTTGGAGCATGTGCCTATTTCAGTGCCTCCTATGTTATGAGATTGGAATAATGCCATGTCTCAGTTGAGATGAATATTAGAGTAAAAATCTTATAAGAAACCTAAACTTTAAAGACACAAGGAGAAAATATCAAACAATGCTTGCCTATTCAAAAGCAATCTTAATTTATTTTGATCTTCCCTACCTTTCCATTATAAAATGCTAAACAAAATAATCAAAGTCACTACCTTATCATGTCTTGGAGTTAAAGAGCAACTCTTTATTATTGATTATCATGGTGCAGTATTTTGCTTTGCAGCAACTTCTGAGATAACTAATCACTCAACATATCTGAATTTCAAATGAGTATTTGTTGTATAGACTGAAAGTAGTTGGATTAAGCTTCTCATATTTGAGGAGTTCCATATGATATCTATTTTGTTTTAAAATCTAGAATTAGGAAAAAGAGAAGTAAAGAAGTGCGTTAATCTTTGTCATTTTTCAGGCAAATTCATAGTTGGCTATGCACCGGCTTGTGGTGAAAAGGAGTACTACATTGGCTGCGCTTGTCAAGAGCTTTATGCCCCTCCAAGTGCTTATTTTGCGTTGTATGGTTTAACAGTTCAAGCATCATTTTTGGGAGGTTAGTTCTTTAGCTCCCCAGCTGAAACAAAAAATATTCTTGTAAAGATCGGCTCCTCTTAAATTTCTCAGATGTGCTAAATTCTTAATGATCTTTATAGTATGGATTGATGGTTACCTCTTTGGAATATTGAGAGTCATCATTGCAATAATTGTTTTTCCTCAATTTATGTAAAAGTCCAAAACGCAAGACCTGTTCAAATTAGATGTTACTGGAATTTGCTAGCCAGTGTTACTGGGGTTTCAGAGAATGCATGAATGCAGCTTGAATTGTTGAACGATGCTTCATATTAGTGTAAAGCTAGTTACAGACTTACAGTGTATATGTGATCTCAAATTGCTTATGATCACCCCTTAACTGCAGCAAATGGATTGCTCTGCAGGTGTCTTTGAGAAAGTTGGAATTGAGCCACAAGTACAAAGAATTGGTAAATATAAAAGTGCTGGAGATCAACTAATGCGTAAAAGTATATCTGAGGAAAATCGGGAGATGCTAACTGCATTACTTGATAATATCTATGGAAATTGGCTCGAAAAAGTTGCTCTCACTAAAGGTGACTTCAAATTTGAAGTTCATGCTGGAGATATAAAGTCAGTGGAGATTTTCATGTATTGATTTTCTTACTCAGGGAAGAAAAAAGAAGAAATTGAGCAGTTCGTTAATGATGGAGTCTACCAAGTTGAAAGGCTAAATGAAGAGAACTGGATAACAGATATAAAGTACGACGATGAGGTATAGTAAGTTGCTTGGTGTCTTGAGGCATTACTTGACAGAAACAGTTCTGTGATTATTTATCAGTTCAACTGATTTATTGGCTGATTTTTTTTTATTTTTTTTTGTGTGTGGGTCGGTTCGGGAGGGGAGGGGTTGCTTTTTCAATAAATTAGGATTTGTATTGAATATACTCCCCCCGTCCCATTTTATGTGACACCTTTTCCTTTTTAGTCTGTCCCAAAAAGAATGTCACCTTACTATAGTTAGAAACAATTTAACTTTAAAATTTCTTTTTTACTCTTAATGAAATGATATACAACCACTCAAATATCTAAGAATTATTTTAGACCACAAGCTTCAAAAGTCTTCCCTTTTTCTTAGACATCGTACCAAGTCAAACAATGCTACATAAAATGGCAAAGGGAGTACTTCTTTTCCAGGGAAAGTCAATTCATAAGAAATCATAGAGGGAAAAAATGTAGACAACTACTAATATGTGCCATTTCATTTGACCATTCTGGTTTAGGTTCTAGGATGATTTTACCTCTTTCTTTTGTTAGAAATTATACAACGAATTCTGCTTGGCATGTATGATATTATTCTTTTGTTCGTGGAATGTTAAAATTCACCTTTTATGAATTATTTTTTTCTTTGACCACAACTTTTAGATATATTTTTTAAATATTTTTGTTTATAAAAAGTAGTATATACTATATAGTAAAATTTATCTAGTTCCCAGTTGTTGCGAATTTAGTTTAAAAAGAGCATGAAATCAATGTCCAAATTGGGATTGACCCTTGTACTCTGAATCCTTCATCCTTTTGTAAAGGAGGGAGTAAGCTGTGTAATTTTTTCAACATTGTCTCTGCTTGCTTTGCTTGCCAAAGTAGGTCTCCTGGATTGGGACTGGGAATGATGAAAGCTTGGGATATAACGAACTTTATCTTTGCCTAGAAACAAGATTGCATGCTGCTACACACTGTTAATCTCTGGATTATCTTGTGCTTAGCTTAGACAGTCTCGGCTTCATTTGTGTATCCGGCCAACTGGATTTAATTACTTCCCTATAAAAATGTTTAAATTGTTTAGTGAATTTGACATGCACATAAGAACTTAATCTTTTCTCCCATGGTTAATCAAGGGACCGCTGATTTTTGCAATTCCTCAGGTAATGTCAATGTTGAAAGAGCGTTTGGGAGTTCCGAAGGATAAAAATCTCCCTGAAGTTGATTACAGGTTTTTTCTTTTTGACTTTCAAGTCACCTGGATAATTTTTTCTCAGGATTTTTTCTTTTTTTGCATGCCATTAGTTTTGTGTATTGCTTTTCATGAGCAGATAACTGTTGATCTTTAGAGATATCTGGCACTAAACGAAGATGCAGTGTTTTGGAATTTGACCCTGCACTTCACTCTTGTGCTTGGATTAGTTTATGACCAATGGAATTTTGAGAGAGTATCAACACTAAGAAAAAACTTGCTAGAATAGGAATATGAATAAGAATAATTTCTATAATCCTACTTAAAATCAGATTAGGAATAGTAATAGTATATGGAATCCTACTTGGAAAAGGATTGTATTATAGTATCCTAGTTGGAAAGGAGTCTAATATAGTATCTATAAATAGGGTCTCAATGTAATAATGTAGACAACAATTCAATAATATTCTTCTCCAATATTTCTCACGTGGTATCAGAGCTTCTACGGTCCTGGTAGAAAATCAAAGAGCTTCTGCTGTCGGCGGGCGGCTATGACCCATATATGCCGCCCGTCTGGCCAATGATTATGTTAGTTAAAAAAAAAATTAGGTCACTGTGCGTCAATTTTCGGTGACTTTCTAGGATTGTTTTGTATCAACCCCACATTTGTCAGTGTTTGTGTAGCACCGTGTCACCATTCCGGTGACTACTTTTCTATATCTAATTTGTGTAGCACAGTGTCATCTTTTCGATGACTACTTTTTCATGTTTATCATGTGTAGCACCGTGCCATCTTTCCGATGACTACTTTCTCAAATTCGATTTGTATAGCATCGTGCATCTCTCCGGACTACTTCTCATATTCAATTTGTGTAGTACCGTGAATTTTTCAAACTACTTTCTCATATCTGAGTTGCACGACACTGTGTCTTTTTGGTGACTCAGATTTGAGGGTCGTGCCATCATTCCGACCCTATCCATACAATTTCTCTTTTGCGATAGGATCATGCCGTCAATATGAGCCCACCTATATAATTTCTGTTTTTCAGTAGGGTCGTGCCATCATTACGATCCTATCCATATAATTCTCTTTCTCATTAGGGTTGTGTCATCATTCCGACCCTACCCATGTAATTTTATTTCTCGAATTGTGACCACTTTCAACCATCATATCTAATAACCCGGTGCATGATTTTTTTAATCAATTGGACATTAAGAATGTCTTTTTTTATGATGGTCTGAAGCAAGAAGTTTATATAGAGCAACCACTTAGTTTTGTTGCTCAGGGGGAGTCAGGTAGATTTGTATGCCAATTGTGTAGGTTACTATATGATCTAAAACAGTCTTCTCAACCTTGGTTTGGAAAGTTCAACACTGTACTTCAGGAATTTATCACTCTGTGTTTTATCGACATTATGTATCAAATTCAATATTTCATAAGAAGACCAAGCACATTGAGATTGACTAGCATTATGCATCAAATTCAGTATTTCATGAGAAGACTAAATACATTGAGATTGACTAGCATTATGCATCAAATTCAGTATTTCATGAGAAGACTAAATACATTGAGATTGGTTGTCAATTTTGTGAAGTCAGTTGATCAACTTGCAGATATCTTACCAAGCTCTTCATCGGTCATCGTATTAATTATATTTGTAACAAGCTAGGTACATATGACTTGTATGTTCCAATTTGAGGGGAAGTGTTAGAATAGGAATAGGAATAAGAATAATATCTACAATCCTACTTAAAATAGGATTAGGAATAGTAATAATATATGGAATCCTACTTGGAAAAGGATTGTATTATAGTATCCTAGTTGGAAAGGAGTCTAATATAGTATCTATAAATAGTGTCTCAATGTAATAATGTAGACAACAATTCAATAATATTCTTCTCCAATATTTCTCACAAAACTATTTACTGTAATTCTACAAAATATCCCAGGCGTTTAAAGGGAAGTGTAATAGCTTGTATCAGTTCGATTTCGAGATTTTGCCAACTGTCAATTGTCATGTATTTTTGTGCTTGGACTAATTTATGACCCTGGATTTTTCAGAGAGTATCAAGACTAAGAAAAAACTATTTTATGTAATTCTACAAAATATCCCAGGAGGCTAAAGGAAAGAGTAATAACTTGTATCAGTTAGACTTTGAGATTTTGCCAACCATCAATTGTTTTATAGTATCCTCTCCACATGTTCTTTGTTTCATCTGTTATGCACTATTTGCCTTTCGGATCTTTTAACATTTTTCTATTATTATATTCTGACACAGGAAGTATTCAAAAGTTAGGAGATGGACTCTTGGTCTAACAGGTTATAAAGACCAGATAGCTGTCATTCGAGCCTCCGGGAGTATTAGTCGCACACGTGGTCCATTTAGTTCACCTAGTTCAGGAATAATAGCAGAGAAATTGATTGAGAAAATCCGCAGTGTACGAGGTACGAATTGTCCTTATATGCACAATTCCTGAACAATTCATCATGTGGTCAAAATATGTGTAACAGTTGGTCATTACAAATCCTGATGAACCATAAATCAGTTACCAAGTTCTTTAATTAGTCTCAGAAAGACACTTTGCAGACACAAGGCGTTATCTGCTCTGTGCAGTTCTGGATACTTTGTTATTTGCTTATTTCTCTTTGCTATCTTTTCCAACTCAGATTATGAATGACTTGTATTGTTAAAAAGCTTTGCTAAGTACAAAGTGTCAAGACTCTTGCAAGGACAGTATCACTTATTCGATGTTTATTCTTTTTCAGATTTTAATGCTCGTCCTATTTCAAAAAGAATGACCTACTTTCCTTTGTATACTCTTTAAAAAAAGAATGATCCCTTTCCTTCTTGGGCTACACTTCCATTTCAGCTTTCGACGTGGCATATTTAAGACCACAAGATTAAAGGTTGTTTTGATACATTTGACATAACTTAAATTTAGGACCACAAGATTGAAAAGTGTTCTTTGTTTTCTTAAACTTGGTGCCAAGTCAAACTAAGTCATTTTTTTTAAACGGAGGGAGTAGTAAACCTTAGAGATGGAAAGGCTAGCTTGGTTATTGGTAGTTGCATGTTTATTTTAGTCGTCTAATGTATGAAGTGGCTATCAGCTACAGAATGTATTTATGTTAGAAGGAAAGTACGTAATTTTTCAGGTAACTAGTGGGAGTCAATGCAGTTCAATAAGACTCGTGCATGTGTTGTTCTGTTGGAGAAATTAGGTTGCAAGTTTTCCATATTCATCTCATCCCTTCCTTCTCCTTTTCAAAAGGAGGTGATAAGCCATTGGTAAACTCTCAGATTGCAGCTGACCTGGATGCTTCTGTGTGTTGATTTAAAAATGAAGGGTGGAAAAAGTTTTTGATAGATTTAGGTGGTCTTGGTGCTTATTTAGGGTTTTACCTTCTGGTTGTCAATTTTTCTTTTTTATTTTGTTTTTATATGTGTCTATACTGTGCAGAGTCGAAAAGGTATAAAGCTGTCGTCCTACGAATTGATAGTCCTGGAGGTGATGCTCTTGCTTCTGATTTGTAAGTCATGTTATGTGATGGTTTTTTCCTTTGTATGCACTATGTTAAGGAGTCACTTGGCTGTCTGAATTTTCTCTCTGTAACTTCTATGATCTTTGCATTTACACCTCTTCTTTCAGATATAGTTCTAACTATTTTTTATAGGTCAAGTTTTTATAGGTAAAGTAAAACAAAACTTCCTAAATTGTTTGTTTGATTGTGTTGTACAATGGAAATCTCAAGTTTTATTTTCGTCTAATCTCCTGTTTTGTGTGCTTCCCATGATACTTTAGCTAAATCAACTTGTCAAATAGAAATGTGATATTGTTCTTCTTTCGTCTTCAAAGCAGTCAATCTATTTCCCACATGCAAAAGCTTCTGTAGTGTAGATTCTGACAAACATTATTTTTCGAACCAAGTCCTATGCTGATTGATTAGGATGCTTTTCTCCACAGAATGTGGCGAGAAATAAGACTGCTGGCAGAATCTAAACCTGTTATAGCATCTATGGCTGATGTGGCAGCCAGTGGAGGATATTATATGGCAATGGCTGCACAAGCTATTGTGGCGGAGAACCTTACATTGACAGGCTCAATAGGTGTGGTGACAGGTAAAAATCTAGATACTACAACAAATTTTTGCCTTCTATAAACTGTGTTGATTGGTACACTAAATTACGGTGCTAATGTCAGGTCCGGAATCATTTTCCGGAGCAGCTTATGCTTCATGTGTGTGGTGTACTGTGTTTTAGATCTTGTACTTTTGCACTCGCAAGATAAGTTCTGCACGGGCGTTATTAGCTCACAAAAGTTTGTACCTGGTAAAGAGATACATTTGCATTTCTTGACCCGAACATAATTCAGGAACTGAAATGTAGGTTAAATTCACCAGTCAGTTTTAAGAATTAGAAACAGCTCTCAACCACATGAAAGCATCACCTTGTAGTGAATTATGTTCCTTCTGAGGGTTAGGCAGCATTTGCACTTAAGTTGGAATGATCTGTGCTCTTTAGAAACTCCATTAATCCTAGTTGTTTTAGGAGAAATATCGTAAAGTTCAATTGGTTATTGTGTGATCGATGTTTCTTTAATTGCCACAACTCTTTGGCCTTACAGTTTGATTTTTGTTGGATTATTCATCATTAGTTGGTTTGATTGCTTTTAGTTTTGTCTGTGGCTTATGGCATCAAATTTTATGTTAGCAAAAGAAAAAAAGTAAAAAGTTAAACGTTTCACTTGTGTGTGGGCTGAGGATACACTTATATAAGGTGCAGAATCATGGATTGCTTATTATATGACCAGATTTTTTATTATCTCCAAATTGACGAAGGTATCTACTTTTGTTAGACCCAGTTGAACTATCCACAATTTCATACCTTTGAATGGAAGATATTGAGGAAAAAGGCATTTTGTATCTTGAATGGCATGTGTTATTCCTCGAGTGGTATAACCTTTTTGAAGACTTTGGGCTTGCTTTGCCGGAATGCATATGTGGTCAATGATTCCTTGCACAAATCTTCTCTAATTCCAAAATCTTATTTATACCATCTCACCTGAGGATAAATCAAAATGCTCTCTTTTTGAATGCCATCAATTATGGAATTTTCCCATTTGTCACTCCTCCTCTATATATACTATATTTAGATCCACTAATTACCAGCTCAAAATATATTGAAGTGTAACTAGATAGTCATATATTGAATATAATGACCAAATTGGTGCCAAACTCTGGAATAGGAGAAGGTATTTGGTGGCAAGTCCAACCATAGAATCATATAATCATCCGATTGAGGAGACTATATTAATGCTTTGTCCATATAATTAGTCTGATGTGGGAATGGAGGATTCATTTCACATAATAATATGACTAGTTCAAAATTGAAAAAATAAAATAAAATAAAAACGCATGTAGAGGGAGGACTAATTGTATCTTACAGGTAGGTTATATAATTAGAAAAGGTAGCTCAGAGGTTGAGCTCTAGTGTTGTATCTCTTCACTAGGCCCTCCGTTCCCTACTCCCAACATTGCCATTCACCCACCCCCTGTTCCCAATTCTTTTAGAATGCTGGCAATTTTATCAAAGCATGTCATTCTCAGATTCTTTCTGAACCAACTTTATCTTCACAGTTTTGGCTCAGAAGAGCTTGGACTGATATTAGTAAATTTGGGATGACAACTCTCTTTTGAGTGAGTTTTTGTCTGTCTTCCTCCAAATAGTGGAGATTGGATTAAGTTGATGTGTATCTTGATGAACGTCTAAGATTTTGGTTTGTGGGAAGGCAACTCCTCTGGTTTGCTCCACCGTTACGTCGATCCATGTATTTCTTTAATAGAAGTGTCAATACTTTATAGTTGCAGTTTTTCCATTTCTTGGTTCCTCTGAGTTTCTTCTGCTATCTTCACTGCCTGGGAGCCTTCCGTTCTGCTGTTTCATGCCTAGCATTTAGTTAAGAAGATACCACCTGAACTTAAAGGTAAGTTTTATAGAATGGTGGTTAGACTGTTTTTGCTCTATGTGGTGGCGCGCTGGCCAGTCAAAAGCTCACGTGTTCAGATGCAGGTAGTGGGGATGAGGATGTTGAGATAGATGTGTGGACATACCGGGTGTGATAAGATTAGGAATGAGATCATTTGGGAGAAGGTAGGGGTGGTCTCATTGGCAGAAAAGATGAGAGAAGCGAGACTGAGATGATTTGGGTATGTGCAGAGGAGGAATGTCGACGCTCTTGTTAGGAGGTACGAGAGGTTGGATACACCTAGGGGTAGAGGTAGACCAAAGATATATTTGGGGGAGGTGATTAGACAAGATATGATCCAGCTTTATATCACCGAGTACATGACATTAGCTAGAAAGGCATGGAGGTCGCGTATTAAGGTAAAAGGTTAATAGACTAGTAGGGGTAGGATGTTGTCTTGCCTTATGATGTAGTAGATTAGTTGGACTAGTCGCGTATTTATATATTGTGTTGTTATTGTCTCTCATTTATTTTTCTACTTTTATTGTATTCATAAAATTGTCAATTGCTTTTCATTCCAGTCCTTAGTCTATAGTATTTTTCTACTTTTGGGACTGATATATATGAGTTGAGGGTCTTCTCGAAACAGCCTCTCTATCTCTACGAGGTAGTGGTAAGGTTTGCGTACATTTTGTCCTTCCCAGACCCCACTTGTGGGATTTCACTAGGTATGTTGTTTGTTGTTGGTCCTTAATATTCACAAAATTTACTTGTACAAGGTCTTCACATGGTGGAATTGGCTTTATGAGTAGCTGTGCTATTTCACATGCATGCCCTTGCAAACTTTTTAATCAGATTCAATATATTAAACTTACATGATTTTGGTAGGAAAATTCAACTTGGGAAATTTATATGAAAAAATTGGTTTCAATAAGGAGACAATATCAAGGGGAAGATATGCGGAGCTTACTGCAGCAGAACAGCGACCATTCAGGTGAACCTTTTTCGTCTTCCTCGGGGTTATAAGGACATCACCTTAAGCTGTAAATTCCATGTTGCATCCTTCTGTTCTTACTGCTTTTGGGGTCTCTATAACAAGCTGAATTTTGATCATAGAAACTAGCATAACTTCTGTACTTATGACTAACACCAACACAGAGCCTCCACTTCTACGATTGTGTACACTTGGTTCTCGCTTGTTGGCTTTTGAGATTAACTGCTTTAATTTTCTGCAAATGGAAAGCGAAATATTGGGCTCAGATAGAACTTCATCTGTAGGCCTGAGGAAGCAGAACTGTTTGCCAAATCTGCACAGCATGCATATACCCAATTCCGAGACAAGGCGGCCTTTTCAAGATCAATGATGGTATGGTACTTATAAAAAGAGAACAGCATAGAATAGAACAGCCATTTACTTATCAGTTGATTGAAAATACCAAGTTCTGCATCTTTTTGATCGGTAATACCAAGCACTGCATTCTAGGTGGATAAAACGGAGGAGGTTGCACAAGGGAGAGTCTGGACTGGAAAGGATGCTCTTTCACGAGGTCTAGTTGATGCCATTGGTGGTCTCTCTCGTGCTGTAGCAATTGCAAAACAGAAGGCCAATATACCTCAGGAAAGACAGGTATGTCATATATCAATTTAAACATTCCATTGTTGTCAACTGTCATTCTAGTGAAATTCTTGGCAATCTAGGGAACCTCAGGATCTGAATCTCTTGATCTTCTAAGAGAGAGCTAGTGAATTTCCTGCCAAAGCCAGGTTCCAGAGAATCTCAGTTGCATCTGTCATCAATTTAAAAAATAGAAAGATGAGGAAGTTGCCACAACTTTGAGATAGAATGAAGTGAAGTTGGCTTGGACACCATGATTATAAAAGAAGGATATGTAGTCAAACAAGAATACGTGAGAAAATACATCCTAGGAATAGTATATTCTAGACTCCTTTTGAGAAATGGAAAAAAAAAATTGAGAGTGATCCACTCCTAGGTTATAGTGGTCTACTCACATTTTTTACTGCAATATTCTTTAATATGTGCTGTGGTCAAGCAGGAAACTCAGCTTTGTTTTTTGCACTCTTAGCCACCTTTTAATATTGCGAAATTATAATGGGTTAAGGGTAGCATATTTTGAAATCTAAATAATGGTTTTGTTTTCATAGTCATATGTGAATCATCTATGGTACTTATTCCAGGGTCTCTTATTCAGAAAAAAGAAATGCATGATTTCATTTGATGCCAAACTAGTTTAGTGTTAATAATACCTAACAAACCTTGGAAGCTGTTTTCTTTTATTTGGTTACTGTAGAAGTAGTCAGAAGCAAGAAAGTTTCACTGGATAAGAAAAAGTGCTGTTGTAACTATTTATTGAGTTAATTCCTCTTTTTTGTTTGTATGTTCAATTCTTTCTCTACCTTTTTTAAGGGGTTTGCAATGGAGATGAATTTCCTGGTCTTCCTTATAAGTTGTTGAAACTGCAGGTTTCTATTGTTGAGCTTTCAAGGCCATCTGCGTCTGTAGCAGAAGTTTTAAGTGGCATAGGAGGCTCTTTAGCCGGAGCAGATAGAACTTTAAAGGAGCTGTTAACTGAAGTGGCATCATCTGATGGAATCCAAGCCCGTGTGGATGGGGTCATGTTTGAGAAATTAGGAGGAGCTGCTTACACCAATCCCTTGTTTATGTTGATAAAAGATTGCCTCAGTTCCTTCTAAAATCAAAGGCTGTATGATGTTGTATCAGAAAAATCTCATTTTATTATTTGCTCAAGCAAAACATTCATACAAGGATCTTACATTTTGTTGAGGATATGCAGAATTCAGTTTGTTTAGTTGAGGACATTGGTGTTCTGCTTCCACTCACAGAGTAAAAAACTAGGTACTTACCACTAGTACTTACCACTTTTTCTTGTATTCAGTATAGAACTTTAATTTGTTTTAGTTTGAAGTCTTGGATTAGTGAGTAAGTGAAACAAATGGGTAGGTGGTAATTAGATTCAATTTTCAAAAAAAAAAGATTACTTTCTTAAAGTTGATAGTGCTAAAAATATATTTGCCACTACCGACACTTGTAAAGATTATTTGAATCATTAAATTAAATTACAGTGGTTGTAGGTTGGTGTATATGAGCTCTTGCTGATTTGGATTCAGGATGAGCAGTTTCTGGACTTCAAATTGCTCATCTCAACAAGGGTCTGGAGGTACCACACAAATCATAATCTTGACATTCTGTTATAAATAACTACTGTAACTTTGAAAATATTCTACTTTGCAATTCCGTGTGATTAATCCGGTCTGAACGGACAGATCCATCATGCCAACAATGCCACCTATAAAATACACATTTACAATTTAGAAGTGGAGTATTCTCATTATCTCTTTCTTTCTCCGACTCCTTTCTTTTGGTAAATGCAGTAAAAGCACTATTGTTGCTTCAAGGCTCAAGCTTTGTTCATACAGGTAGAGTTCGGTTTTATTTTTTTCTTTGGGTTTCGCACCCGGTGTTGGTACCTGCATTGGCCCAACAAAATCCAAATTTGCGCCCGGAAGTCCCATTAAGGATAAAATGCTCCTTAATAGAAGGTGACTCCTTATTCAAGGTTCAGAACGTGAAATCTTTGGTTGAAGATGAATAAGTACTTACCATTCCACAACCCTGTTGGTGGTAAAGCTCGGTATTATAATATAACAAGTCGGGTACCAACTCTGGTGCAACTTTATGAATTAATAGAAACTAGAAAGATTTCATAACATGAAAAAAGAGAACCATCCTCCCAGTCACGGCTTCACAATGAAAAAAAATGAATCCACAACCTCTACCTTGGGGCATGCTGACTTTCTTCTTTGAGACCAAACACGTTATGTGTGTTTAGCAAGTAGTCTACTGCTTTCAATGAGTGTTGTGAAGGTAATTTTGGTGTGTTCTTTTATTATGGTATATGGTCATTAGAGGAAAAATATACAAGTAGTTTGATATTTAGAGCAGGTATCTAGTTAAAGTTTCATCAATTTATTTCGTAGAAGAATATGGGTGATTAATTGTGGTTGCTTTCTCCACCTAATATTACTGCATGCTTATGAAGCAAAGAGCACACACCAGATACAGAAGTCACAGGGTTAAGGTGCTATATCACATTGTGACTTCAATTTAGATTCTTGACTTTAAAATGCCGTTTTCCTTGCAACCATTCTTTTTTCGTGTGGAGGGTTTTGTGAATCATGGGGAAGGAGAGACAGAAGATGATAGATAGTGTTTAGTTGAATTGGGAGTACAACTTGTTTTATCCTTGTTAAATTCACTTCTCAGATGGCAAGAGAGTTTTTGGTTTAGTTGGACCAGTCTGGTCCCCTACCCCACAAAGTAGCTTAATGGCCGAACCACTCCCAATAGTGCCCTAGGGGCCGACCTGGCACCGACCGGCTTTGATCCCTTCTCTCGCCCGCTAAGATTTGGTGGAGTTAATTGGTACTATACTAGTAAGACGTGGTAGGAATCGGTCGGTTGGTCAAGATGAACGCAAGATGGTCAGACATTATTATCAATATAAAAACGGGTGTAGGTTGTCTTCTACTATTCATCTCTTTTAAGGTTGGAAGGGCAATTAAGATGATTATTAATGATTTTCTTCTTAATTTTAGAATGATACTAGTGAATGTGAGTTATTGCTTGCGATAACCCTAGACTGGTAGAGGGTGCAGAACAGTTTAGATTGCGGTAGTATTGACCACTAAACTAAAACCTAAGAGGAGAAGAATTGAAAAAAGACCTTATTTCACGGGCTTGCGAGCTCAAGAATTTGCATAAGACGGCGGGCTGCAGATATCCATTTGGAATATCTGGCTAGGATTCTGATTCCAGTTTCAATTGTTACTAGGTTCTAAGCTTCTCTATACTAGGGCCTTGGACACCAAAAAAAGTGAAGGAAACATTTGAGGAATCGAATTGTGTTTGGAAATGCATTTCAACTTGAAAGAAGGTTTGAAATTTCAGTGAACACAAATATTCAATTGAAAAATGGTGAAAACGCATATCTTCAAACTGGTAATTTTCCATATTTTCAAAATGGAAATTCAAGTTTTTTTTAAAAAAATAATCTTATGTATAAATCGAAAGTCGTTTTTTGTATGACAAACGGGGGGACTGCTTATCTACTCCATATTTAATAATAATTACCGCCCTGAGATGATGACATCGGTAACTATGACGGCATTTGTTTCTGTACGCAACCACCCAAAGACAGAATATTTAACAGAGGTAGAGAAGTAATTGTTTCCATCGCAATAGTTTGTAACTACTAAGTGTATAACAAATTTTGTTCTATAAATCTATGATTGCCACGCCATCAATTTTGGAGTTTTGTTGACCCGGAGCTTCTTGGGAAAAGTTGGAAAAGCCAAAACAGACTTGTCTTTTGCTGCTCACTCTTCTCTCTAATCTGTAACTCTATGTATAAATAAACCCCATTCAGTCTGGCTAATTAAAAAAAAAACACGAGCCTTGCCAATTTTCCTTGTTCAGGGCACGGAACATATATAATGGAGTTCCTAAATTTTGTCAACAAGTTTGTATTTCAGTTGAGAGAGAGGATTAGCCATTACTTCGGAAGTAGTACTACAGTAGTGTCACCAAACTCCCACAGTACTGTTGGTTTATCCCTTGAATCCACTAACACGGTGACACAACCATCAGCAGAGGTACTGGAAGTGGAAGAAAATAGCCCTGTAGTTGAAGGTGGTGGAACCAATAATTTCGATTGGTCGACGCTATTCATGGCATTCTGTTTAACATCAGGGGTTGAGGTAGCTCTGTACTCTCTAGAAACTCGGAATTCGCTTCCTTTGTGTTTCCAGTTGTTGTCATTTGCTATTTTACTTGCTTTCGCGTCACTCTCTGTGGGAAGATTTATAAAGTGCAAATACCCTGCTGAATCCGAATTGCTGGAGTGGGCTGGTATTTTATTTGCGACTACAGCATTCTACCTTGTCATGACAATGCCTCTTTCACTATTTCTCAAAGGTTGTTCTTGGGGCGTCTATCTCTTCTCCTTGCTTGTTATTGCTATCTGCAACCGTTCCTAATGCGCTCTAATCTGCCACCTCAATTTCTTTGCTTTTTTGGAGGGGCAGAGAAATTAAATCGAGGTCATTGTTTGAAATAATGACGACTGTAGTAAAATAAAACTGTAGTAAACCTGTGTGGGATATCGTCAGTTAGTGGTTATTTGTCCTCCTCATAAGTTATTTGTGACATTTAAATATATCTCATCTCCCTCGCGTTTTATAAATTAGGGCATCGTATTTGCTTTTCGGTTATCAATGTTATCATGTGTGTGAACTCCTTAAAATTAAATACTCAAAAATTCAGTCCAAGTTGATTGGCCATTCGGTGGGATATTCTTTATGGTTCAAAAAGGACAGTTTGATATAAGGCATAGAATATTTTTCGAATGTTGGTCGGCTTCAACATAAATAGCAAACATAAGAAAGACAATTATATGATAAAATATCACGTATGAAGGAGGTGGCGTGCATAGTCTTATCCATCTTTACAAGGATAAAAAATATTTTTTTCATAGACCTTCCAATCAAGTAAATATCAAATAAGCAGAAAAATACAATAAAAATTTGAAAACGAATATCAATAATAATTAATATGACAGTTGAAGAAAAGAACTCAATTTGATATTGGAAATGAAATTAAAAAATAATAGTACAGTTCTTGGAACATGGTGGATACATGCAGATGGATCCTCATGGGAGTACATAAAATCACAGAAGGCAACATGAAAACTACCCGTACTAATTAGCCCCCTCTATTTACATGCCAAAACTCGATAGGCAAAAGAAAGGCAGTGATATCCAGCTCCTAATATCAAGTTCTTTAGTGAAATCGGTTCTGTTTGCTGCTGACATGTGAAATGCACTTGCTACAAGTTGACCAAAATTGATTTTTTTGTTGTCGAGTGATTATAATTCTGGATCTGAGATTTATTAGGAGTATATAAACAGACAATAGATTATGTTCTAAGTGAATATTCATTAAAAGGAAATAATCTTCACTTAAAAATTGAAATAAAAAAAGAATTTATTATATGTTTCAATAAAATTAAATCTTTTTAGTATATCATTTAAAATTAACTTTATAAAATAACACACTATTTCACTTTGGGATTGACGTTTACAAAATAAAAAATTCCATTAGGATAAGGGATGCGAAGGCCACCATATAATTCTTCTAGGCAGCCTTACTAGTGTTCGATGTTCCCGCTGGCGAGCTACCCCACGGGTGCTCTGGCGCCGGCGCCGGCGCCGGAGCCGATCTCCTCCTGCTGCCATCAGCCCTTACTTCAAACCGTCAAATTTAGTTCAAAACCCAACAAATTAGCCTCGTTTGCGACTTCTTCCGCTCCAAAATCAGCAGGTTCAGTTTGCACCCCAACACCTGAGGAAGATTCTATAACTATAAAACCCAATTCGAAGAATCAGTTTAAGAAAACATTAACTCTATCCGAAGAGATTACGCAGCTGTGCGAATCCAAAAGCTCGTCGGAAGTTTTCCGTACATTTCAAGAATACCTCGAAAACTCCTTTTACCACTCGTCTGAAAAATCCGAGGCCTTAGGCGTACTCTTACACGCCTGTGGTAAGCAAAAAGACATTGAAACGGGTCGTAAAGTCCATGAAATGGTTACTTCGTTGACTCCATTAAAAGATGATGTTATACTCTCTACGCGGCTCATCACAATGTACTCAATGTGTGGGTATCCTTGCGATTCTCGCTCCGTTTTTCATCAGTTACGAAGGAAAAAATTGTACCAATGGAATGCTCTTATAAGTGGGTACACAAAGAATGAACTTTGGTTTGATGTTATTTGTTTGTTAATTGAGCTGATGACTTCAACCCAGGAAAGGCCAGACAATTTTACCTTTCCTTGTGTTATTAAGGCTTGTGGAGGGGTTCTTGATGTGGGTTTGGGGGAAGCCATTCATGGGATGGCTTTAAAGATGGGTTTGGTTAGTGATGTCTTTGTAAGCAATGCGTTAATTTCTATGTATGGGAAGTTTGGTCTTGTTGAGGATGCTGTGGAAGTGTTTGAGCATATGCCTGAGAGGAATTTAGTTTCGTGGAACTCAATGATTTCTGGGTTCTCAGTGAATGGATATATAGAACAAAGTTTTGATCTGTTTAGGAATGTATTAACATGGGATGAAATTCTCGTTCCAGACATGACTACTATGGTTATTATGCTGCCGATTTGCGCAGCAGCTGAAGAAGTGGAATTTGGGAAGATTATTCATGGTTTAGCTGTAAAGTTAGGATTAGCTAATGAGTTGACTGTGAATAATTCTTTAGTGGATATGTATTGCAAAGTTGGATACTTTTCTGATGCACACATTCTGTTTGAGAAAAATGAGAGAAAAAATGTGGTCTCTTGGAACTCGATCATCGGGAGTTATTCAGGTGGAGGAGATGTTAAACGAACATTTCATCTTGTGAGAAGGATGCAAAGTACCCCCGAGTATGTGAAGGCAAATGAAGTCACTCTATTGAATGTTTTGCCCGTGTGCCTAGAGGAGTCAGAGCAGTTAATACTGAAAGAACTGCACGGCTACTCGCTTAGAAATGGTCTTGAATACCATGAGTTGTTAACAAATGCTTTTATAGCTGCCTATGCAAAGTGTGGATTGCTCAGATATGCTGAGCTTGTATTCTATGGAGTGACGAATAAGACAGTAAGCTCTTGGAATGCACTGATAAGTGGCTATGCTCAGAATGAGGATCCATCCAAGGCTTTGACTCTGTCCTCTGAAATGATGGATGCTGGCTTGCTCCCTGACTGGTTCACTATTGGTAGCCTTCTGTTTTCTTGTTCCCACTTAAAACTGCTACATTGTGGTAAACTAATCCACGCTTTTGCGCTAAGAAATGGTCTAGTAACAGATATGTCTACTCAGGTTTCCCTAGTTTCATTTTACATGAATTGTGGAAAACCAGAACTGGCGCAACGTCTTTTTGACAGGATAGAAGATAAAAATGTGGTATCCTGGAACGTTATGATATCTGGTTATTTGCAGAATGCACTACCAGATAAAGCCTTATGTCTGTTTCGTGATATGGTGTCTCATAGATTCCAGCCTGATGAAATTTCTGTGACTAGTGTATTAGGGGCTTGTTCAACATTGTCTGCTGTCAGACTGGGGAAAGAAGTTCATTGCTTTGCACTAAAAGCTAACCTTATGGAGGATAGTTTTGTCCATTGCTCAATCGTAGACGTGTATGCAAAATCTGGATTCATAGGAATGTCCAAGTGTGTTTTTGACCATATTCCACGCAAAGATATAGCATCATGGACAGCTATGATCACAGGATATGCAGTTCATGGACTTGGAATGGAGGCCATCAAGCTATTTCAGGAAATGCAAAAATCAGGCTTCAACCCTACCAGCTTGACATATGTCTCTGTTTTAATGGCATGTAACCATGCGGGGCTCATTGAAGAAGGTCGACAATATGTTAGAGAGATGCAGATCTTGCATGGTCTAAAACCTGAATTGGAGCATTATGCATGTGTGATTGACATGCTGGCTCGTGCTGGACAGTTTGATGATGCCTTAAATCTCATGGCTGAGATGCCTATGCAGCCAGATACTCAAATTTTGTGTTCGTTGCTCAATTTATGTATAGTTCACACCCAGTTAAATCTTGGAAAGAAATGTGCTAAGAAGCTACTGGAACTAGAGCCAAAAAGAGCAGAAATTTATGTTTTAGTATCCAACTTTTTCGCCAGATATGGGGACTGGGATTCTGTTAGACAATTGAGGCAAAAGATGAAGGAATTGGGATTGCAAAAAGAAATTGGTTGCAGTCAGATTGAAATAGGTGGGAAAAGCTATAACTTTGCTGTTGGCAATATGCTTTCCAAGCCATAACAGCTCTAGTGAAGATTGATGTGCCCAGAGGGAAACAAGTGAATCAGTTAGCACCTGAGATGATTGGGTGCTTCAGTGAACAGAGAGGATAAAGAATAAAATTAAGGTAGCTGCAAGAAACTGTTAATCACTTATGACTTGACTCACGTTCTTCTTGTTGATGATTCGAAATCTTTCCTCAAGGAAAGCAGTTCAGGAATTACCACAATGTGCTTTAAGTCAGTGCTCACAAGGATTGTTAAGGAGATTATCACAAGGATTGGAGTAAGAGGCACCCTCTCACATTTTTTAAGATGATTTCTCTGGACACATGGATGAGTTGATTTGACCTGCTTTTGTTAGCCAATGTACTGCTAGGTGGAATCAGATTACTTGTACTCTAGTTTGGCTTGTGTTTTGATGGGTGCTTGATTTCAACAATGGCTCCTCCTGTGAAAGATATTTAAGTTTTCAAAGAATCAGCTGTAGAGCAGCAGTGTGGCAAAAGATGTTCTGAAACTTCAGTGCAGTGTGGAATTTCAGTTCTCCCAAAAAAAAAAGATGGGAACAAGTAGGTCGATATTCCAAGAGCCAAGAATTCCATGGTAGTCTTATCCAACATTCCCTCACGATACTACTTCGCTAGCAGTCACCTAGAGTGGTTAGGCTACTCGTGTCAGAGCTTAAGCTAGTGATGCTTTTGACTACTAGACTTTCACTATCTAAGGTGCAGCATTCCATTCCTCTGCCATTATTTCGTCCCCAAAAGAAAAAGACTCCTATGACATTAGGACTTTACCACAAAGATGTTGTCATCTGGTATCGTGATGTTATCCCCTTTGTGGTGCTTCTCAGTATTTTATTCTTATGTTGTACATAGTGAAACTGTCTTTGTTAGGTGTAAAAGAAGTTGGATGAGTGTATCTAACAAAATTCTGTGTTAATACAACTACGTTGAGCGAATAGATATAATGTATCCAATGAAATGATATATGTGAACTATTAATTCAAACGAACAGGCACAACTCCAAAATAATTGCTATAAAGCATAGTTAGGTAAATTATAACTATGCACAATGACAATTATGTTTCAAACTATAGTTATTTATAAATTTCCTTTTTTATTACTGCTAATCTTTTCATTGTTGCCAAAAAAATATATTCTAGTTGATAAAGATTACGAAATGTTATACTTCTTTGGAATCCATATACAAATGTACGTAACACACAAAAAAGAAAAAACAGATGAAATTAAACAAGAACATATATAATTTAATTAACTAAACTTAACTCAATTTATTATAAGTTGAGTTTAGACTCTATTAATTTATTGTCATACGTCGAGTATTATTGATAGGCAACCTAATTCCCCATGCATTCTTTCTTCCGCTCTGCTAAACAACATATCCAACGAGATTTTACAAGTGGGGATTGCTTGAGGGACTAATCTGATAAATAAGATATGGATTAATTCGGTATAAATTTACCACTTATCAGTTAATCAATTAGGTATACTAAGTATCTTTACATCTTCATTTCTTTATGGTCCATTTTTGTATTCTTCTTGCCTGTCAGTTTTGACAAATGCATATTATTGGTGTATTTTTCTTTGTTACGAATAAACATTAACTAAGCGAAAGTGCTGCTTTAATATTTCTGATTAAAAATCAAAAGCATAAGTTTGGAAACCTCAATTTTTGGCTTTTTATTGTGTATTTTTTCAACTTTAAAAAAATATTTTTTATCTTATCCAAACACTTTCAAAACTAAAAAAGTATTTAAAGTCAATAGCCAAAAACTACTGAAAATAAGTTAATCTAAATAACAACTCCATCTATTTCAAAAGGAGTGATCTATTTTTCTTTTTGATCTGTTTCAAAAGGAATGATTCGTTTGTTTTGATAAAATTTAAATTTCAATTTTTCACATGGTATGTTTAGAATTACAAGATTAAAGAATATTTTATTATATTTAAAATATTTTCTTAAAATTCTCTTACAAATCAAATTACACCATTCTTTTTTAATAATGAAAAAGTATTAATTTTGAGTTAATTTATTTCCAGCTAAACGAACCCTAAGGACTACAGGTTCCCTGTTTAGTCTACTTTTATCATTTTATTTTTAATTAGAACTTTTGTTGCCGCTGTAAATTTAAAAATAAAAAATCAGTGCCTTGGTTCCGTCGTCTTGCTACTTGGTATCTGTTCAGCAGCATTTCAAGTTTTTCCTAAGATGTTTTCTGAATTGAACGCCGCAAAAGCTGCATATATAGAAAGAATGGCACTAAATAACTTAACTTTAATCCTTGCTTAGCTGCATTTTTGAAAATTGGCAATTAGCTTTCACTGGAAAAATGGATTCTTCAGCGGCAAATTCTGTATCAAACTCACCCATATCCTCTGCTCCTCAATCTCCGCCGCCTCTGTCTCAACAGAATCAGGTTACTTCTCGCTTATCTCACTTTTTACTTCTTATTCATTTTTCCCTCTTTTTTATCGGCCCCCTTTTTCCGTAGGAGGTACCAACCCTCACTGTTCTGAAAAAGGAGGAAGTGATCGAAGATCCTGAGTAAGTGGATATCTACGCTTTTTTGTATAGCTACTGTGGGAATTATTATTTTTTTTGGAGCTGAATTGTCTGTTTGGCCTTTGCTTTGATTTTTAAATTTGTTGTATGATTGATTGGTGATTTCATGTTCCTAACTGCAATTGGCAGCGTTTCAGAGATTTCTTGTTGTTAATTCAGTCATATAAGGAGGAATAGACTAGTGAGGATTAACTTTTACCTTTTCATATAAGAATGTCTCTGTGGAAAATTGACTCATGAAGAATTATTTAAGGGTCGAGCTTCACGAGGTAGGGGTAAGGCTTGATGCACACCACCCTCCTTAGATCCCTCTTCTGGGGTTACATGGGGTATGCCGTTGAGGTTTTTGTAAAATAGGAGATAAGATATTCTCATGGCTGATAGTCATCTGGAATTCTTTTGTGAGTTACCTATCACCTACCGACATTGCCCTTCTAACATAAATGAGGGGCAGATACAGAGATGGGGCACAACAAGAATATTATTGCTGTAACCATTAGCATTCAGCCTCTAGATAAGCTAATGAAGGAAATCTATCATAACAGACTTCCAATAATGATAGTTATTATGGAAGGTGTTCTGTAAATTTGATTCCTTTGGAGCCCAACTGAAGTTATGTTGGTCTTATTGTAAAGATAGCACAGAGTATATCTGGCATCATGTGCGACACCCAGATTCGACAAAGTAAGATGCTTAATTGATTCTCTTGTAAGATGGTAATTGAAAAGCAAAATCTGTTGACTACTCTCTTATCTGCTCCCAAGTTGATTTCCTATGTGCAAAGTGAATTTGGTGTTCAAAACTACAATTTTCTGGCGAATCCTCAGAATACATGCTCAATATTTAGTGGCAGTATATTAGTAATTTAGCACTTTAACTGAAAAGCAACAGCTTCCTGTCACGGCAACTATTAATTGCATGCTTATTAGAGAATCTCTTGAATTATCCACTTTAGCTAAATCAGTTAGCACAAAGATACTTTCTATGTTTTATGAATCAAATAATGAATGAACTGTGAATTATCATTTCCACAAGTCTAGATTTGCAGAGCCTACCGTTTTGTTAGTAGTACAGAGATAAAGAGGTAAAAACTATCTAAGTCCTTTCCTCTTGGTTGTGGTCTATTAGTGGTATTATCTTACACTAAATATATATAGCATATTTGAAATGTTTATTAGGTTTTAGACCCTCTACTACTTGAAAAGTTATGCTAAAGCTTTCTGAAAGTCAAATAATACCCAATAAGGTGTCCTGGCCAATAGATAGATTCAGGTGTCACATTGAGGGTCTCAACGTGCTTAACCAAAAAGTATTTCCAGTGCTTGAGGATATTGTGGATTAGGCAGAGTAAGGAAATAAAAGCTTTGAAGGAGAAGAATATTAAACCCCTCCCACATTGGACTTTTATGGAATTGTTGATTGCTTTATATGGCTTTGAGTCTTCTGCTAATTAAAAACTTAACCTAGACTATCAGTGTGAACAATGACAGCAATCAGCACATGGTTTGAACTATTAGCTAGCCCAGATTGTTACAAAAGTTTGCTTACAAATTAAATTGATACATAATGCTTTTCTATTCTCCTAGTTCATGGTCTTTATGTGTATGGGGAAATTTATCTAACTTCTATTACTGTCTATTATTAGAGCCACTAAACTTTCTTTGGTTGAAATATACTTTGTCCAGTATTCATTATTTCTATAATACCATGCTACTTCAAAGGTCAAAAGTTAAAGCCATCAAAAACCAGATCTACCTTTATTTTAGACCCCAGTTTTCTCGTAAGCAGAGTAATTTCAATACCCTTCATGTCTATAGCTAATCAAACTAAAATACTTGATTTGGGAGGAGTATCTGAGAAGAATGTGTTATGTCTCCTTATTGTATAGCACATCTAAGTTTTCATGTTAGGCCATACCTAGCTGGACATCCTTTTAATAGTTAAAAAAATTATATCTTTTCATGATGCTGGTAGCACATCTAAGTTTTTTCGGTATGCTTTTATCGAGTATTATTAGTTGTCCGTGATGGTTAATCTTAAGTCCATAGAAGAACTCAAGTCTATAGTACTTATAAAGGTAAAAGAACCAAAAGCAAGACTATTTATCCTGCTATAGCACTACTTTTAAGTTCTGCTCAAGTCTCCCATCTGTATAAATGCAATCTGAACTCGATGAAGGTCCTAACTCTATAACTGTTTTCATGCTGTGCTGTAGTGATATGGAAAATGAACAGGTTGAGAAGTTCAAGAGGTATGAAGTTGAGGCGAGGAGATATTTAATGTCCAAGTACTTTTCAGACAAGACGATTTTTGGAGGTAAATAGTCCGAGAAAGCACTATAATAAGGTCAATTTTATTGAGTATTAAACCACAGTGGTTGTTTTTTTACTTCTTGTTGTAGGTGGATTTTAGGATTAGTTTGTATATCATGGAATTGCATTCACTTGGAGGATACTACTTTGATCATTCACATGTTTTAGAGATATAATTTTTTAATGGTTCCCCTGCCATTGTGTAATTTAAGGATCACTTTAAGTTTAAGTGATATGGAGATTCTCACGTTAGTTCAGTGCTTAACTTTTAAGTTCTTGACTCCTTTGATGCATTTGACCTTGAGAAGCAACCATCTAAACTAATTCTAAAGAATATTTAAGGGCTTTTAACAATGTCAGGTCATTTGTCTTCCTAATTTTTTTCCTCAGAAAATGTAAAACGAAATCATTGGAAGAATCTAGTGGTTTACCAGGAGATCTTTGATTACTTTAGTTGTGCCATTCCCTATCATCTGCTATTTAGCATAACAGAGCTCAAGTTACTGAAACAGAGACTAGAAAGTCTGCTTAATCAACGAGAAAGTGGAGTAGAAAAGTAAAAGTAGTCATATTTGAATAGCCAGCCATATAAGCAGATTGATTGAGAGGTGGTATCTTTCTTACAGAAAATCATACTTTCACAACTCCCTTAATTATAACTGAATCTATCTCTTCTTTTGTTTAGCTAACTCTATCCTATAGATGGCATCTATAAATGTGCTATTGCGAACCTAGAACTGACATGTCTGGATAACCTTTTCCCGATAGGTATGAATCGTGAATCTATTACATCGTTTTGAGTAATAACAGGGTATTTTCACTTCGTGTGCATCAGGAAAAGGTTATTACTATGTATCTAGTGTTGGGGGTGCAGTTGTATCCCTATGAATTCCTGAGGTCAATTGCTGTTGGCTTGTATATTAATTGGATGTACCCAAAGGGACAGCTCCAGTTGACATTACTTGCTACGAATTGTTTCTATTGAAACCATTGACTAGTTTTCATTCCCCAAAGTTGTAACATGATTTTTATTTGACATGAATCAACTCAACTGAACTGTTTGCAGGAAACATCTTTGATGTAAAAATGGGTATAAATGGAGAGCAAGTAAAAGTAAGCAGGTAGGTAAGATTTTTTTTACCATATGAAGGATATACAGCATGTTAATTGAAATGTTGTGTGTTGTCGCCTCAACAGCTCCCTTTTTTGCCAGGTTTCCTGGGTACCAGTCATATGCTGATCCTGCTAACTTTAATGACGATAGCAGTAGTGACTCAGTCTCTATGGTGGAAACTTCATCCCAGACTCAGACTGCCAATGGCCAACACCAACCTTCCCAAAAAAGCTCCCAATCTTGAAATTTCTTTCATTCCATCGCATCCTCTTGATCAGTAGAAATCTCCTCGACTTTGTGTTCAATCTGAAAATTTTCAAGTACGATGCCACGAAACTTGTATTATTTCTAGCTCTATCTGTGGAAAAAGGTACTGTACTTGCTTTGGATTGAAGCATGGTTGTAGTTATTATTGTTTATTGAATGCAAGACAAAGAAAGCAATTGAAGCGTTGGTTGGTTTGTCCCTAACTTAGGGTGTTTTCAGTAGGAAGAACAATGTTTTCTTACAAAATGTTTCTCTAGAAAATAACCCTGTTTTGAAAACTGGGGAAATGTTTTTCAGGAAACTAGTGAATTTCTTACTTATATGTTAATATTCTTTTAAAAGTATTCGTACATAGTCTAGCAAAAAATATTATCTTAAAGCCAATTTTACTCATTTTTAAAGAATTAATTTTTCTTAATTTTTGACCAAGCAAATATAACTGGCTAAAAGGAAGGGTTATATCGTATGAGGATGTATGGAATCCACCAGTTAAATATCTGCATATTTTTTCTTGGCTGAGTTAGTGCAACAAATTATATTTCACTATGGAGTGCTTGATTCATTGGCAATATTTTCGTTAGGAGTGTCAAATGGATAGGTTGAGCTGAAATGGAGAAAGTTAAAATAGGTTGCATTAAATATCGGGTTGGGTCTTGATCCATCCAAACGTACTTTGGGCTCAAATGAGCTAAAATTTGGATTGGGTTATGACCTGCCCAATTTAATCCATTTTAATTTAAGACTAGCATTGAACATACAAAACAAATGATATATTGGGCTGAAGTGAGAATCTTATTGGGCTCATCTCAGAATTATTTTATGGAAAAACTATACTACAGAACAAACATACACTATTATTTAGGATATTCAGTTATAGTTTAAAATTATTAATGTTCATAGTTATATTATCAATTTTAAAATAAAAAATTAATTATATATGCACATATCATATATATCTAGCTAATGTCCATTCATATTCAATCCTTATCTCTCTCTTTCTCCCCTTACCTTTTTCCCTCTTTACTGATTTCAAATCAAATCAATTCTACTTTCATTTTCTACCCAATATTGATTTCAATTAACTAAAATTGATTTCAATTAAGTCATATTTTCATACTGCAACAATTTTTCGTGGAAGGTTTCTAGCTTACTGATTGTGATTTGAATATTTTTTCAATTTTTCTTGTATTTTATTGGTATTGCTATAGCTATGGATGGAAAATATTCAATGTATTCAATTGTACTGTTTCTTGTTATATATTTGTATTCATGTGATTTTTCAATTGAAGGGTAAGTATCAAACACACTTTAACTTTATAGTTAGACGTGTGTATTTGCATCAATTTTTGTATTTTATATCTTATGTATATATATTGAACGATACTAATATGTAGTATATGCTTTCATATGTTGTTGAATTGAATGATAAGTATTAAATACATTTCACATAGTTATACTTTTCAATAATTAGAATTTTTATATTTGCTTGTAGGGGTGGGCAAAAAAATCAGAAAACCGAAAAACCGAACCGAACTGAACTAATCTGATTTTTTAGTGTCGATTTTCGGTTCTTCGGTTCTATTTCGGTTCTTCTTTTCGAAAACTTCGGTTCTACGATTTGGTTCATGGTGTAAGGATCTCGAAACCGTGGTGCACCGAAAAACTGAAGTTTTATTATATTAATAATTTAATACTTCTAAATTTTTATATTTAAATGTTAACTCAAGCCCAACCCAATTTTAACCATTGGAAAGAGCTTTAGTCATTATGAAATAAAATCATTTGGATGGTGTGCTTTTGTCGTATTCTTGATTATTGTGTTTAGCGATTGCATGGTTTTAAAGAATCATTTACAGCTCCCATCAGTTAGTAAGTCATCTGCACTTAATAATGTTCTAATTTAATCACTTTATTAAGTAAGTTGATTTTTTTAATTTTGTTTGTAGATGGTAATGCTATGAATTTACAATTATCTATAAAGTATACTCCCTCCGTCTCAAATTAATTGAATTTTTAAGGCTTTTTTCAAGGTTCAAAATAGTTGAATTTTTCAAAGTTTAAGATGAATGTTTGAAACTTTTTTCATATTTGCCCTTTTATTTATTGAACTTTTACACTTTCTACGAAATAAATTACACTATATATTTATAATTTTACAAAGGGCAATAGTGGAAAGTGTGATGTAAAGTTTATCTTTGAACATTTTTCTTAATATGTGTGCATTACCTCATAAATTCAATTAATATGAGACAGAGGGAGTATAATATTAAAATATTGAAGTAATTTATTACATACTTTTAATACAGATTAAATCGTTTATATTTTATTTTAACTTAGCACCAAAAAATCATTTTAGGAACATCGAAATAAACTGAATTGAAGTTGAAAAAATCGAACCGAACCAATCTAATTTGGTGCGGAGTATGGTGCTCATTTTTATAAAATCGAATACCAAAAAATCGAACCGAACAGAAGAACCGAACGCCCATCACTATTTGCTTGTATTTGAAATCCACTGTTAGATAATTATATCCATATATATTTGTATTTAAATATACAAAGAAACTTGATATATTTCACGAAAAAAAGTGAATATAACAACATGATTGAATCAAATGAAAACAATTAAATCACATATAAATGGATATAACATGAGATTTTAATGCATTAGATATAAAAAAAATTGATAATTTTTACGAACAAAAATAAAATAGAACTCACTTGACAAAAATAAAAATAATTAAATATAAGCAAATTATGCATTAAAATTGAAATTGTATAAAAATATATAATAATTGCATTCATATACTAATACACACATAATACATTTTATTTTTCTTCATACAAAAAATTAGATTTTATGTGAAGAATCATTCGATTGAAGCCCCATATATATAAGTTTATGTAAATTATAGCATAGTTGATGATTTGAAGGAGAAGCTTAGTTCGGTGCAGTTTGATAAAATTCAAAAATATATGTTTAAATCTATATATCTATATAAATACTATATATGTTAAATTAACAGCTGCATTCATTTGTATTTTGATAATGTGTATATTATGTATCTGGTAGGCACATATATTCATATATTCTAGTATTTATATACGTTAAAGGAATATTTGTATTTTGTAGGAGTGTCATTACCTTCAACGATGTATTTGATTTTGATACATATATATTTAATAAATTCAAAATTAGATTAATTAAATTGGAGTATGAAGCATACTCCTTCAAAACTATATCGTCAATATTATAATCGATGTAGCAATTATTTATTCTATTATCTAGAATGTCTAATTAATACAATTATGTGTACTATTGAATTGACCTATTTAAAATCACTACAATTTAGGCTAATATTGAAATATTAATTATTTCACAAAAATAAAAAATCAATTTAACTAAATCAATTTTGAGGAGTAATACCTGTATGATGTTAATGCTTGAGAAAAATTAAGATAGACAAAAAGATTTGTCTATGTTGTATCTCAAATTTTTCACTAAAAAATGATTATAGTCCAAACGGTAATTACTAAATCAATTTTAATTGTTAATTGATTAATGAAAATTTGAGAGTTTAAGGGACTTAATTAATAGAATTTTTATTTTTAAAAATAGAATATACCTTATCTAGTGCTAGCTAACTATAACTGTATAATTGTATTAAAAGAAAATTAATTTTATGCAATTAATACAATGAGTTATACATATAAATTGTAGTCATTTTTCGTAATTAGCATACTTATAGCTATTGAACTTTAATAACCCTTAAACTGTAATGATTTTTGTAAGTTTTTCTTATTTTATAATGGATTAGATTGTATTAGGTTGAAAATTAGTTTAATTCTAAATCATATTGAACCCAACCTATAAAATTATGGGCGGGTTGCTTATATTTGGGCTTATTTTACTACCTCTAATTTTCATAGTCAAATTTGTTGCACCAAGCTTGTTTAGTATGACTCAATCTAAACTATCTACATTTAATGAACCCATGGTCCAAACTATTTACCTTCTTACCCAAATTTCTCCTTTTTATTTTGCCTATGACATCATGTCGACATCAGCATGAATATTATGAAACAATCCTCTGTGATACTCTGGTGGTATACATACACCATACTGGGATCATATAGAATGAGATCAATTACTTGTGATATTTTGGCGGTATATTGATACTCAATTGATATCATATATAATTATATTTTTCTTAAGAAAATAATTGAAAAAAATTATTAAACTCTATATTGGTAGAACATATATTCATTGTGGTACTCCGTCGGTATCGCTATACCATATCAGTATCGTATAGGACTAGAAATTAAAGCCACAAAATTATTCATTAAACTCTAATATGTAGAAAATATATTCTTGTGATACTCCATTGGATATTGGTACCCTATCAGTATCATATAATTTTGAGATCTTCTTTTAATAAATAAAATAATTAAGAGAAAATTATTAAAGTTACAAATTTATTTATTACATTCTAAATTAGTAGAAAATATATTCTTTGTCATACTCGATCGGTATATTGATACCATATCGATATCATATAGGGCTGAGTGTAATCCTCTATAATGTATGCCGTATTTGTATATCATACAAAGTTAGTGCTAACGTCAGCATGATACCAACACACGAATTTTAATAACAGAGGACGAATTTTAATAGTAAGGGGGCATAAAATGTAAAAGGATATGTGGATGTAAACAGTTGCTTGAACGGAGTATAAATTCAGTTTTCCCACAAAAAATTATATACCATATTTGTTTATCCAAGTAATTTTATTTAGTTGCCACTGCAGGAGCATTCGAATTTCCAGCCTTATCAAAAGTTACTGAAAGTTGAAACAGAAAAGAACAAGAGACAGGGGTAGATCCACATGAAATTTGTCGGATGCTCGAGCATTTGTAGTATCAGACATTTATATATTTATGTAAAAATTAAAAAAATTATATAAATTTAACATAGAGCACCTACTAAATAAATGATTTGATTAGTCAAATAATTCGAGGTAGCTGTTTAAGGGGTTTTTTTTTTTTTTTGTATTGGTGGGCTTATGTTCAAATATCACTCTCCATATTTTTCTTTTTAATCTTCTAAACCACTCTTGTTTACTTATCCACAATAATATATAGATACTGTCACATTTTTGCTAATTTTCCTTTTCTTTTTTTTTTATAGTTGCTCTTTTACTATTTCTCCTAAACAAGAGGATACGCAAATAAATACTTTTTTTTCTTCTTTATTCAAGATAATACATATTATTTTCTTCATTCCTAATAATTGTCATGTCTCACTTTACAAAATTAATTTATAATTTTCAAAACTAAATTAGATTAGAATAATTTAACATTTTAAAATTGAAATTTCAATGTTAAAAAATTATACTAAAAGTACTATAATTTATAATTTTTCTATATCAATATGATTAAAAAAATTATATCTTAAAATGTTACTCAAGATTGATATTGTTTAACTCTAAAAAAAAAGAAATTATGATAAGTGAAAAGAAACATGGTGAATAGATGGTGAATAGTTATTCATATTAATTGTTTTTATTGCTAGTAGCTAAGTGAGGTCTAAGCTACATAAGCCCAAGTAGTTCATTTGAATTTTCTTCTGCGAAAAAGATACTATTTATACATACTTTAAATTATATTTTGTATATATAATATAAATGTTGAACATGCTTTGATTCTTGTGCATTTACCTTTTATGTTTTTAACTCTTTAATAAAAATTTTAATTCTACAACTGTTAAGCTAAGAGAGTATATACAACTTTAAAATCTTAGATCCGCCACTAAAGAGAGACACATGAAGGAACCTTGGATAAAAATTTTATACAAACTTGTGTTTATACTAAACTGATGATAGTATAATATGTTGTCCTATGTACATTTTTTTCTCACCTAATTATGGTGAATTAATGTACAATCTTAGTTCATTTATTACTTAACCATGGTAGAGTACATCAGTAAATATCGGATTTTTATGAATATTTTGAGCAGAAGAAGTTTCTTGGCTTGATATTTATCATAGTAGTAATTTCAGAATGAGGAGTTCCCTTAATTTGTGAACATTTTACCTTATACTCCATAATACCATGCATGAAGAGAAATAAAATACTGTTGCTATTTAGACACGGTGAGTTTAGTGGAGAAGTGTAACCATATTAGGGTTTTACTAAATTTAAATTCGTATCAAGAAATCTTAGTTGGAGAAGTCATTAGTCATTATTACTTGCTTAAATTATCCCATAAATATACACTCCATTCCAAATCACTTTGTAGATGTTCCATTTTATTTGTCCAATTTGGAAAATCAAGAGAGCTCAATTACTTTTTTTGTTCCTACCAATTAGTATGTATTAAGTAACTACATAAGTTAGTCATGGTCAAATTTAGAATTCCGAAGTATTAGAGTACGTTCTCTAATAAAAGCTTCATAGGGTGTGTCAAATCAACAATTGGTCAAGTAGTATGAAAGAGCCTCCTAAACACTAGACAGATAAACTAACTGCGGAAGAGTGCTGTTGACATGACAACAGTCGTGGAGCAGTGTCTGCATAGGTTGGAATGGGAGAGGTCACAGGACATGTCTATGCAGAAGAAAGCTGAAGATGAGATAGAACAGGAGAAGTTGCTGATGGGTATGGTTGATCGACAAGATTTAGACTACAGATTTTGCTGCTGATGAGGATCACACCAGATAAAATGGAGATGGATGACGAAGAGGTGCAATTCAAGAGGAACAGGACTCACCGATTTAGATTATGAAGGACTGGAAGAGGCCTGAACAGAGGATCCAGGCGTCAAGGGACCTAACTTAAGTATGACGGGTGAGATGTCTCAACATATGAGCATCTCCCAAGTACAAGGAACATAAGTAGAGGATGTTTGCAAAGATTAGGGAGACAATCCTTGCTCAGGATGATGAGATTTATGTTTGGGTATAGTTGGTACTATATAGGAAGAAGTTTCAAATGCTGTGATGGCAGACATTGAGAAAATGAAGATACAAAACAGGTCATTGAGATGATCACACAGGCAGAACTGGGTGGCACTGCAAACCTGGCAATATCGATGATCAGACTGATAAATAGCCTTCCTGGTCCTCGGGCTCAAGTAACTTCTTTTAACCCTTGATGGTGTAAGAATGCAGTGAATATTGTCAGTCGACCTCTTAAGAGCACCTTCTTACATACGTAGGAAATAAAGGAAATGAACATTTTTGTTCACTTCGTATTTCCCCAAAGAACCAAGCTAGACATCCAAGTTGAACATGCAATATCATTTCAATATCAAACTAGAAATTCAAGAACTATAATTTACAAGCTGGCAAACTTAGAATAATACATCCAGCTGGACGAGAAAAATTTCTACTTGTCCACGTTTTAGCCAACTAGCAAGCACCATTTAAAATTTCCCCATGATCTCTAATTTGAAAATTCACGGTCTATGAATATAAACAAAAGGAGAGCTCCTAATTGTTTCCATAAAGCTTCTCTCAACCTTGACCCACTAGCCATCATCCTGTTGGCCATACACAACCTGATGGATTTGGGGGGAAGTGTGCACTAATTGCAAGCAGTCACAGTCTCAGTTAAAACTCTGGTTTTGCCCTGCCAAAGCTGTGAAGCAACTGAAACTAGACATGATGAACCAAATCTCCAATGTCCTGAAAAAGGAATATGAGTTAAATTCCATGCACCAATAAGGACATAAAATCTTCAGATCACATTCAAAAGATCATCAATTTGCAGTAAATAGTAATGTGGTTCTAAAAGCATAGAACAGGAAACTGTAGCAACGAAACTGACACAATATATTGATAGCTACAAAACACAAACATGGCTTTATATAGAAACCCAGAACAAAAATACATACAAAACCTTAACTAGCGCAAGACTTGTTCTTATATAGCCATCTACAGCCTCATTATTGACATGCTCGGATCAGAAACTATCATGACATATTCACAAACCTGTTCATATATGCTCTCAGGTCCAACACACTTAAACTGCAACTGCTATCAAAGATCTGCTTCTGCATAGACCGACATATTTTGCATGTATGATAAGAAGTGTTAAGACTTCTCAAATATTTGGCAAAATCAGAATTTCCTAACGAGTAACTGATTTTGTCGTCTTCCAAAAGTGATTGCTTTTTCACTTACGTTCAAGTTTAAGCAAAGATTCTCACCACAAATTACACCCTTTTTTGCTAAAATGACTCCTGGGTCCTCATTTCCAACTATTCCAGTCTTGAGTGACAATTGAAAATCCATGATCACAACAAGCAATAAATCTCAGCTTAAACATCTATAAAAAGAAAGAAAATGGTCAATACCTGGATAGCCCCTCCAACTGGACACAATTTACCAGTAAGACACTCCAACTTAACAAGTGACCAAATAGACACTTCAAAATTCGACAAAAATGTGTCTTAAACACGTGGGTCATCAAAATCGGACCGCATGAAGAACTCGTTGATGATGTGACAAGGATTGAAATACTTCCTATCCCACCGTCTCGGCCATAGAAGCTAACTTGAAGAACAAAACTATCAACTAAAGTCATCTGTTTCACCCCGATAGCTCTACATGAAGCATGTTTGACCCAGGACAATCTCTAAAAAAAGGAAAATACAATTGGGGAAGTGTCAAACACATCTTACTCCACTGAATAGCAGCCTTGGAGATATGGAACATGTTTTTTTTCAATTTTTGGTAATCCACATAAATCCCAAAGAGGATTATAGGAGCTCGAACGCATACAAAGTTGACAAGGCCATCAAGAGCATCTGGCTGATCGTCCCTGAAACTATTATTGGTGCATCTGGTGAGAGAGAAATAGGGGATGGAATCTTAACTTCGCATCATCAATCCTTAAAAGCACAATGCTTAAGTCAACTTTTTTCCTGGCTCAAGCTACTCCTGTGGTCAATCACTTTTCGGATTTTGTCTGTTCACTAGTCTAGCCTTTTTTATGACAAGGGAAACCCATAGCCGTTATCCTTTGGATGCTCACAAGGTAAAATTCCCGCTTCCATGTAATAGCTCACAAACCACGCAGGAGAGATAATCCGCACTGGGCAAGCCTAGTGCGACGAGGTCGACCCAGAAGGCAAACTCTTTGCTTTCATTGGCAAGGGGTTTCTAACTTGAGACCTCCAACATGAAAAGTCCCAATTCCAAACATTGGGCCACCCCGAAGGGTTGTCTAGCCTAGTTTTTAGTTACCAGAACTGACACAAGAGTTTATTTCTGTTATTTTGCTTTTGTCCATGTAAATCTTTATTTCTGCATCAACTTGATCCCATAATGAATTCATCAGAAGGAAAAAACATCCAAGCAAAGCAATGTCCCCCCAGCCCCCCAATCCCCCTTTCTTCTTCTTCGTCACTGCCCCTCCACTCTTCAGCACCCCACTCCTTTTGTCACACCAATACAAAAGCCATAAAACGACCCCCCAAATCATCTCAAAATTATTGAGGATAAATTTGCGTCATTTGAACCTCTCTCAGTAAACGAACCTTAATTTTGCATGCTTAACTAAAATACTACGTTAGAAGCCATATCCAAAGAACGAGCTAACTTCACATAGCAAGACGGAACATGGGGCGATTCATTGAGCAGAAAAACTTCATTCAGAAAAAGCTCAAGCAGAATCTAAGCTTTTGAATGCGAAAAGATAGCGAAAGAACGAACTTCAAGGATAGAAAAGCTAGGATACAAGAGTTAATCCACGCAGATATAGAAAGGTTTTGACTTCGACTTTCATTGTTTTTTGCCTATTTGTTGATACAACCCGAGCTTCATCAAGACATTGCACACAAAGCCAAGATAAGGAGTTCAAGGACTTTTAATAAGTTGCTTCTTCGGAGGCTTGGAGGATTTCATATATTTGTTTGTTTTGGCTACATTCTTTTAAGTTTGCTATACATTTGTACTGGACTGGCCAATTTTAGGCTGGGTCGGACATGGTTTTTGTTTGTGCTATTTCATCATAAATAAAAAAACAAACAACAACATACCTAGTAAAATCCCACAAGCGGGATCTGGGGAGGGTAAAATGTACGCAGAGCTTACCACTACCTCATAGAGATAGAGAGGTTGTTTCAAAAAGATTTTCATCTCAAAAATATCATCCCAAAAAGCAGAAAATGCTAGATATGAAACCAAATGACTAAAATGGAAAGCAAATAATAATTCGTAAAGACAATAAAAGTAACAAAACTAATTACGGATAATAACAACAAAATATATAAAGACACGACTACCTCTACTAACCTACTATATCACAAGGTCATACATCATCCTACCCCTACTAGTCGTCTAACCTTCTATCCTAATACGTGACCTCCACTCTTTTCTATCTAAGGTCATGTCCTCGGCGATATAAAGTTGTGTCATATCCTGTCTAATCACCTCCCCCAATACTTTTTCTGTCTACCTCTATCTCTCCATAGTAACCTCTAAACCCAACCTCTCGCACCTCCTAACAAGAGCGTCAGCACTTCTTCTCTGAACATGCCCAAACCATCATAGTCTCGCGTCTCTCATTTTGTCTGCCCCAGAGACCACCCCTAACTTCCCACGAATGATCTCATTCCTAATCTTATCCTCCCCCCCCCCCCCCCCCGGTATGTCCACACATCCGGCTCAAAATTTGTTGGGATAAAGGCTTGAATCCCAAGAACATGTCAAAATGGAAATATAAGGCTCCACTTAGAAGAATATTGGGAGAAGGATGAAACATGGGCCAGAGACTCTACATACGTTCCATCATTGCAACTTACAAACCATAACTCACATGAACTAGAGCATAACCAACGTACGGCTGTAATGGCACAAATGGTCGGTAAGTATACCATGACTCAACTAGCAACGCAACCTAGGGTTATGTTGCGATTTTTGGAATGACACGTTTGCGCATTTATGTAATAGCGAGCTTAGGCAATAAATAGGTAAGAAGAACTCATTTAGACTTAGATTATTTTGGGAAGATGATTTTGATATGATTTGATTTAACAAGACTCTTGAGAGAATGGGGCTATGGATTTTGTTGGCAAACAATGTTGGCGAAATCGCTTGCTTAAGGAATTATTCCTCTTAGGGGTCATTATAGAGAGACTGCTTGCTTGACAAATTCTTATTCTTGAAGGTATCCAATAGGTGCTTGTTTAGGATTCCTTAATTGAGGGTTTTGACTATCAAAGAAGCCTTTAATTTTCAATTAGTTCCATTCGAGTCAATCTACCTATCTTTTATTGTTGCTCTTAGATTTAGGGTTTTGTTTTCATTTCCACGTTGCATCATTATATACACGTCAAATAGGCGGTGGGATAGAAAGTTTTGAATTCAATCCATTGGGGTCATTTGGATGGCTACTCTAAATGTGAGCGCTGTTACCCTGATGGATCTGGACCGAAAATTCTCCAGGCAGCAAAAAATACCCACCTTTTGCATTTTATCTCTTTTCCCCTTTTATTCCAGACAATGAACTATCACCTTCACCATCACCAGAAAAGAGTCTAACAGGGAAAATCCGCAGGGACTCATCGGATAGCGTTAGATGCTCTTTTCAGTGTTTTTTTTCCTTTTCACGTCTTACCAGAAATTTAAGAGAAGGAATGGTGAATTTTTAAAAGAGATATCATAACTAAAGCTTTTCATGTGCTCAATGTAGTATATACACAATTTGCTATGTCAACATGAGGTGCTCATCTGACACACTTCTGTCAAAAAGGGGTGATTATTTGGTCACTAGTGAAATCGCCTTACATGGTTACAACATAAGGATCTCGTCGCTAGTGAAATTACTGTTACATGGTTACAACATAAGGGCTAAAGAGATGATGAATGTCAATGAGTCTTATTATCTATGACCTTTATACAATCTATAAGGTGTAAAAGCAAAGTTGCAAGAAAAAGTCAGATTAAATAGACAATTCATTTTTTCTCTGAACTTGCCTCATATATAAATTTCTAAATATACAGTCAAGGCAATTAAACATCCATGTATTACTGACATCAAAATCATCTATTAACAACCCTAATTCAAGGAAACCAACAAGTACTTTCAACAGCAGATCAACAAAGAGCAGACCAAGTGCTCAAGGGGTTGATTGTTGTGAAGCCATCTACATAAATGCAAAAAATATACCTTCAATCAAGTTGACCAACTCTTTGACTCTGGACCCTTCTCCTCCTCTCATAGCGGGGATCATCAGTGGGCAACTCATATCGACAAACTGGACAGGTATTCCTAATCTCAAGCCAAGGCAGAATACAGTCACCATGATACCTATGAGCACATGGTAAATGTCTAGCCTTTTCTCCCAAATTCATTTCATCCTTGCAGATAGCACAAGTAGCATTCTTCTTTTCTAAATCATCTATACTCACAGCCACAGTTGGAAGGTCTCTAACAACAGTCTTGGAAGCTGGTGGTCTTCCGCCAATAAACCCAATATCGCCCTCTGCAAACTGTCCAAACAATAGGTCATACTCAGTAGTGTAATTGTAATCGTCTTGATCAATATGATGACCAAAATGGAATTCTCCAATCCTAATTTCTGGGTCAGGCTCCAAATTCTGAACATTCAACAGAAACTCCCACTCCACATTTTCCAACTCTCTTTCTCTATCCTCTAGAGCAGCAGACTCAGCTATCTCCTCATCATCTAAGAACATGCTCAGAAGCTCTCTCTCATCAACTGTTCCATCAATTTCTTCCCACTCAAAGTCCTCATTCACATCCCTATGATCCTCCAATTGGAAGGAATCCCAACACAGGCGAAGACTCGGGGCATCACTCCCATCGTCGCGAACATTCTCGTCTTCATCATCGTCGCCATCAGCTTCATCCACATTGAATAATCTGCCAAAAACGCAGTTCTCTTCATGATCCGAGTCAGATTCAACATCCACAGCCCTCAACCCTCTAACAAACTGTTCAGGGCCATCACAATCTTCAACATGGAATCCAGAATTATCAGCGTCCCCACGAAAACCTAACCCTAGCCCAAAATCTACGTCTAAGCTACTCAAGTCCATAAACTCATTCCCTTCAATCACACCGAAACCGGCCTCCAATTCAGGGTCCGAAATCACCCGGTTCGAAGATTGAGATTGCTCAACCCGTTGCTGAAACATGTCCATAACAAAGTTTGCTTGGTTCCGGCGGTCCATGACGGTGAGAATCGAATCAGTTTCTGAAACTTCATCTCTTAGGGCAAAATCGATCCTCTGACGAGAAAATGAAGAGATTTGGGGACGACGAGGGAAATCAGAGAGATCTGGGGGACCGTAAACATCGAAGTCACCGAAACTGATAGGCCAGTAAGGAGCAGAGTCGAGGTCCTCCTCTACGACGGAGGTTTGCTGTTCGACACCGTCGTCTTCGCCGTCGTTGAGGAAATTAAGCAGCGAGATTGACACCTGAGCCATTGCTGAAGCGGAGGAAAATACGTTATTTTTTTGTTTGTGAAGAAGTGCGTCTTTTTGGCTTTTGGTTTGCTTATAATGATGGTTTTCTGGCAGGTGTGTCAGCAGTTGATTTTATTAGTGCGTGAAAATTACTCCTTTAAAACATCAAAATCCCGTCCCTTTCCCTATTTGAAAATTGGAGTGTTTGGTTAAATGCTCTAGGAAAAATTACTCCCACGACAAAAAATAATACAAGTGACATTTTTTCTTTAAATTCTATAATTTAATATTTTAAATATTATAACATGATGAAAAATATACTTTTCACTATGAAAGTGAATTTACAAGGCAATGCGTATTCATTAAAATATAT
>JAABOM020000075.1:26015887-26028545 GCA_011800125.2 Solanum clarkiae
TTTTTAATTTTAAATAATTCCTTTATTTTTAAATTTTAATATAACTTTGTAAGTTATAATTATACTTGTACAACCAGACAGCACACTTATTATTATAGTAATTGCTAGGGTGAATAACTACACCAATTTCAATTATAAATTTTTCAAATAAACCTTCTATAAAAAAAAAAGATATTTTAAAATATTAACCAAAATTTATATAATTTTTTACTCTTAAAAAGTAAAATATGACCACTATTTTGGACTATAGGGAGTAATTAGTATATCATTCAATTAGCACTTAGCAGTATTAATTTTTTGCATTAAATTATGTAAAAATTTCTATAATTGTTTTATGAAAATTCACAAGTACACATGTATATTAACAATGCGAGGATTGAATTATTTAATAGGAAAATTAAGTTTATATCCATTTAAATGAAAATATTTATATTTATAATTTTTTTTATATTTTCTATCCCCATATTGATTAAAATTTTACCCAAAATTTGTGTGTTGACATCAGCATCTGCTTGTATGATATATCAATATGATATACATATACCAATAGAGTATCACAGATGATTAAGCTCAATATTATATGATCTCGATATGGTATATATATACCCTGTTGGTATATATATACCAATAACAAATATATTTACTACTAATTTAGAATTTAATATTTTTTTAATTTGTTTCTTAAAAAAATCATATATACCCACTAGATATCAATATACCGCCAGAGTATCACAAAGGACTGAGTTCATTCTATATGATACCGCTGTGGTATACATATACCACCAGAGTATATTTCAGGGTATTTTTATGCTAACATCAGCATGACGTCAGCATGCGAAATTAAAAGGGGCAAGGGGTAGAAAGGTAAATAGTTTGTATAATGAGTTCATTAATGATAAGTAGTTTATATTGAGTCTATTAATGGTAGATAATTTCAAATTAAATCTATTTTGTATACTTTTTCCTTATTTAAATTATAAAAAAGCCCACTCAAAAAATAATTTATTTATTAAGGGGAAAACTAAGTTTATGTCCCTTAAAATAAATTATTTAAAGGGTATATTGTTGTTGTACTATTAAAATTTACACGATGACGTTTGCGTCCACCCTGTATGATATACCTAATAGGGTATCAATATACCGGTAGGACATCACAGGGGATTAAGTTTAATCCTATAGGATACTAATACTGTATTAATATACTAATAGAGTATCATAAAAAATAATTTTTTTATTAATTTAAAATTTAAATAAATAAGTTTGTGACTTTAATAATTTTCTGTTAATTATTTTATTTATTTGAAAAAGAGCCCAAAATCATATGATACCGACAAAATATCAATATATCGATGGAGTATCACAGAAAATATGTTCAGTTTTGTATGATACTGATATGGTATGAATATACCAACAAAGTATCATAAGAATGTAGTTTCTACTAATTCTGAGTTTAATAAATAAGTTTGTGACTTTAATAATTTTCTCTTAATTGTTCTATTTTTTTAAAAGAATCCAAAACTATATATACCAATAGAGTATTAATATACCGAAGGAATATCAAGAGAATTAAGCTCCAATCCTATGCGATACCAGTATGGTATTAATATCGCAAAGAAGTATCACAACGAATATACTTTTTACTAATTTAGAATTTAATTATTTTTTTATTATTTCTTATTTATTTCATTACTAAAAAAAACATAATTCTACTTGATACCAATAGGGTATTAATATACCATCAAAGTATCATAGAGATTAAGCTTATTCTGTATGATACGGATAGGAGGTATATATATATCATCAGAGTATCACAAAAGAATATTTTATAATATCCATACTAACATCATGAACAAAATAAATGGAAGAAAGCGAGTAATAGAGTAAATAATTGAATTGAATTCAATTTGAATAAATAATTTTACATAACTTTTTCTTTATCAAGTTATTTACAGGTAGTGCCGGGTCAATGATAAAATGGCTTTAGACCTCTAAGTTTTTTGAAGGGCCCACATTAAATTTACAAGAACTATGAAGCATATTACATCAGCAAATTTCTCAGAATGTCATCCACACCATTTAACCTTTTTGAGGTGCAATTCATCTCTCTTACGCACGAATAAAACAAAAGGAATATTCATTTCCGCACTAACGATGATTATCAGATTCAACCGTCGAGTCTTGTCAATGATATCCATATTGTATGCTTAAATAAATACAAGAACTAATACGAGCCTAATATTGTACAAAAAGCTTTATAGATCTTGCCCAGTCGTTTCAGTCACAGAGGCATCATCTGTCAGCTTTCGCCTTTTTCTTTAGGGAATCAAGCAAGGATGTATTTTGCTTGTTGTTCGATGACTTTGCAAATGGATTAGAGGGGCGTTGTGCTGTTACCTTATTGGCTTCCCCATTCTTATCTTGTCCATCTTCCAATTCATTTGCATTTTTCACTTCATCTGCTTTTCTTTCATTTTTCACGTCATCAGCCTTATCCTTTTCATCCTTAACCTTCTTAGCGTTCTTCATATCAAATGCACTTTTGAACTCCCTTGCCATTTCCAATTTTCTGGCTTTAGCAATATCTGACTCTACGTTTACATCCTTGACTGGCTCCTCCAGAAACCGTTTTTTCGTATGAGAAGGAGCTAATGAATTTAGGGACGGAGGATCCTGTGATTCCAATCTTTTGCTGCCTTCAACCGTAACATGGGACTTGGTTAATGCAGCATGGGCATTGGAGGTATCACATTTCAACTCAGTAGATGCAGGAATTGTGCCTCCGGTTGTTTCTTTGTTCATTCTTTCCTGTAGAAATACAAAGTAACATAAATAAGAATCAAAAAGAATGTTTAGTAACAAATATACAACACTCATCTGCTTCCATGGAGGTCAACATCCCTACCTCCAATATGGCATTAAACCGCTCTGCCAAATTTGGCAGTTTCAATGCTGTAACAAGCTTTATAGCTCCTTTGACTGATTTTTCCAAAGCCAAAAGCTTTACGAGTTCAGTAGCTCTCACTAGCTTATCACCTGATGAGAGGGGAAAGAAGCCAATATCAGAATTTAAGGGAACAGAATGGAGAAGTAGGAAACTGAAGTATTCTAAGTTTGCTGGCATCCAGTTTTGCAGAAAACAGACCATTGCAGCAGGACGCAATGAGCCTCAGGATGCATCGATCAAGAGCAACTTCAATATTAAAAGCCTCATCATCAAGCAAACTGGTGTCCTCACCAGCAGCTTCTATTTCTTCAATTGTGCTCTGAATCTGAATGTAAATCCACCAAACAGCATATCAACATGAAATTCCACTAATTTTTTGGGAAGCTACAAGGAAATCTTAATATACACGTACCCAGTGGAGATGCATGTTATTCATTATAAATTCATTCTCCAGGTTTTCTGCTCCAATGTCAGATGAAGCAAGTGGAAATGAAAGATCCAACAGTGAGAGAATAGGTTTAGGAGTGGCCTGAGAAATACAATCAGAGGATTAGAAAGGTGCTATAGTATAAATGGCAAGAAAACACAGCAACAGAGCATCATACCTCTGGAAAGGAGTCAGGAGATTTGCAAATGACACAGAACAACTTGCTTGTGTTTAACCCAACAACCCAATAGTTTTCTTCTGACTTCTTCAATTTGCTGGCACTGAAATTTCTAATTTGTAAATGAACAAGATTTGTAACATCAATGCAGTAAGTGGACAAATGAGGAAGTTATTATACCTGAAAAGTGGAAGCCAACTGCCACCATATTGATTAGTAAAGACTCTTAGCACACCCTACATTTGCAGTTAAGCAACAGACTTCAATTAAGCAATCTTAAGGAAAAAAACAATGGTCTCAGACTTAATGCTCAATGCTTTTCTCACCTCTGAGTCAAACGAACTGAGATGTCCTTCTTCACTAAAACCAAACCATGATAAACAGGAACCAGGAGTCAATGGAAGTCTTCCTCTGCGAGGTTGTGTTCCAGTGCGAATATTGAAGACTCTAAATTCAAGAATCTGTATGGGATTTCAAATAGTTTAACTATCAATAGACCAGCCCATCTCATCTCCAATCATCATCAATAGATCAGCCCAAATAATGCTTGCATATATTAAGTTAAACTAAAAAATCCAAGTTCAGTAAAAGTGAAGAAAAACAGCAACTGTATAGCCTTGTTGACATGACGTGAAACAAAAGATATTAACAACATGACATGATAATGAACTATACCTGTTCATTCGAGGGAAGAGGGGGAGATGCATGTGTGACTACAGCAAGTTCTTCCTTAAAGCCTGCTGCAGTAACCACAGGTCCATCAAGGGAAAGAATATGCCTCTTGTATTTCAATCCAAATAAAGAAAAAGAACTGTCTCAGTCATCATTTCCAGAAAAATCAAAAGATTGGTATGACATTTGAAATATTTCAAGTTGATTGTCATAAGTCTATTTCAGGTAATGCTAAAACAATGACCACTTTCACAAATTATACAATAATCAAAAAGTACATATAAATCAAAAATCAATACAGAATACAAACTGGAAATGATTGTCAAGAAGTACCACAAATTCAAGCTGCACCTCCATTAACTATTACAAAGAATGTTATTTTTTTAAAATTGCATGAAAAACAAAAAAACAGTTGATTTGAAGCAAAGATTATTATTGACACAAATGGTATCAACTTAAATTTTGAGGAAACAGTATCTCAATATATGTACCTGCAGGCCACCCTCTGTGAAAATGCGAAGAAAATTGCAACTAGTAATGGCAGCTACCCAGCCAGTTCCGAGTGCAACTGCTCTTACTTCTTCCTCTTCAAATCGCATTGACCACTGATGTTGCATACGGAAGTCAGAGTTAGGCCACCGAAGTAATAAGTTTCATAAGACTAGATTTCTAAAGCATTTTTGGCATACACATCTCCTGATATACACATATGGAATGACAGTAAATCACTAACCTCACTGTTATTTGCCCAGGTACCAAAAGGTCGATACATGAGTGTACTCATATTCTTTTCACCCTTGCATGGATTTGCAAAAACACTTCCATTTTCATTTAATGAAGCCATTGTGAAACCAAAATAATCAGTCATTGCAGGGACTCGGGGACCACTGCTTGTGTCATGAAAATCAATCTGCATTGAAGTGATCATGTTAGCTGAATAACAAATTCATATATAGATCTATGGTAAAACATTGGATAAATTTCCCTCTCAACATTGCATGCACCTAATATTACTAGCTGTTGTCCCCTTGTTAATTTTGATGACAAATTCATACAGATTCTAACCATGAAACAGTTAAATGACAATCACTTAGAATTGAAGATTTGGTAATGGAAACAAGCATTAAGGATTGATGGTAGTGGAAAAAATCACAAAGTTTAATTTTGTGTAATAAGAACAAAATAACTAATGAGGGTAGAGTTTTAGAGTAGAAATGCACAGACACACAAAACAAAACAAGAAAACAAGCCACAATACCTCTATGTGAGAGTGTCCTTCATGCTCCATCGTGGTTATACTGCCAAGCATGCTGTAACACAGAAAACTCCTTTTGCCAGGCAGCTGTGGAGTTGCGCCTGGCTGAAAAGCTTCCTGCATTTTTGGCCCTGCAGAAATTGGCACATCCTTGAGCTTATTTCTTTTATTATCTGAACCATCCCTGTGACTATTTGCAGCCTTCCTATGAGGTTCAACTTTTGGAAGTAACTCCAACTCTTCATTAGTTTCTTCTTCCCAATCATCACTATAACTATGTTGTTTGCGTAATCTTTTTCTGCTGAAGGGTTCAGACTCACCATGACTATCTTCTCCAAGATCACTTAAACTACCAGATACACTTGGGTTTTCTTCCTCTTCATCATAGAAAAGAAGACCATGACCATTTTTAGAACTTAAACCAGGAATATCTTCCGTGGGAGATCTCATTGAAGAAGGTACAGCTGATTCCCAAACACCATACTTTCCCATGATGTCAATTATTGTCAATGCATTTCCTATTGGTTTCCACGCCATACAAGTTATCCTGTTCTCAAATTTCTGCCGATCAATATCTTGTTTCTTATCAACATCCCATATCAAAACCTGTCTATCCAGTCCAGAAGTAGCCATGTACTTTCCATTTGGTGACCAAGACAAAAAGCAAATGGGTTGTACATGATCACCTCTCAGAGAAAACAGTTTTTCTGCAGTGTCCCTGTCGTACATCACCACATCATTTTTCAAGCCAGGAACAGCTAATAGCTCCCCATCAGGACTCCAGCTAACTATATTCATAGAAGAAAAATCAGAACCAATGACAGGAGCTATTCCTTTTAAGATGTGAATTGTGCTCCCGGACTGGAGTTCCCAGAGCATAACAGTCCCTATTGAATCAACTGAAGCAAGGTATTCACTTTTGGGATCAAAAGCTATGCCAGTGATGGATCCTCTATGTCCTTTAAGAACTCTTGCGATCGAACCATCAATGGTATTTATAAGTTTGATGCCTTCATCATCACCACCAGCTGCCAGCATAGTTGCGGATCTATTGAAGGCAAGCGCCCGTATAGGCAATGTAAATCTTGTAATGTTTGTCTCAAAGTTCCCAGCTGATGCAAGAATCAACATACAGGTAAAAAGATGGAGATCGAAAGAAATAAATCAAATGACAATCCAGCAAATCAGTGAGCAGCTGGACTAGAAAATCAAGTATTCCAAATTTGGCATAACTAATCATGTATATGCCTCCATTTCAATCTATATGAGTCTTCCATTTTGAGACATTTAAACTGTTTGATATCATTTTATATTTATTCTAATTTCACAACTTCCAGGACTTGAGAAAGCAAAATGAGATCAAGATGATCAGGATGATGTTAAAAAAGTTCAGCTATAATTCTACTATTTTCCTTTCTCTCTCTTTATCTTTCTTCTTTTATGAAGGGGCAGTGTAGGGCAGGATACGGGGACAACCTTTTCATTTCAAGCAGTATCAGGTTGCTGGTAGCCTAATAATGTCACAGAACTTAATTCAGGAGTTAGCAGGTTTTATTCGAGTACTTAGCCCTAAAGTTGAGGTCAGGAAGAAAAGTTTAAAAGGACAAACTTTTCACGTGCCAAATGAATCAAGACGAAATGCACCTTTATTTGTCTTCATATCATACTATGTTAAAAACTATACATTAATTTGGGAGTTAGCATAGTTTGATTTGAGTATTCAGCCCTTAAAATTGGAGTCAAGAAAAAAGTTTAAAAGGACAATCTATGTATGTGCCTAATGAATTAAGACCAAATGCACCTTTAATTTCTCTTCATATCAAATTCTTCATCATAGCAGCTACAAATGTTGGGAAATAAAACAATAGAGCAAGCAAAATACCAATCAGCTCCTCAAACTAACCCTGTTGTGAGCCTGATGTTGACCACTAACAAATAATGTGATCCCCAAGTCCCATCTCACATCTAGCTCATGAAAGTGTGTCTTAACTATGTTATATCCATACTTCAGGAACACAAGTATCACATACACTATTGCATGGTTAGTGGTTTCATGAACCAGTGGTCATACAAAATTTGTATGAAGGGGCCAACTTATACGCTGAAAGATTAACAATGTTTTAGTTAGAATGACTATGGGACAATAATTCTGTCAAACCACTTCAGGTTGATACTACTAAATTTCAGTTATAGAAATTTAATGTTTTGAAAGTTTGGATAACAGCCAAAGCAAAAAAAATCTGGATGTTCAAACAAAACACCTTAAGTTATTACTATAATTAATCATTTGTCCCGAGCATTCATGTTTTGTAAATAGAAGCGTGAAAAACAACACAAAATTAAGCTATATATGAGATATGAAAAACACAACAAATTACAAAATTTAAAAGAAATATTATGCACATCATTCAAGTAGTTAAATGTAAGTTAACAAATAAGTCAGGTAAATTTCTTTTTCTGGTCCTCGGCTAATGTGCTACAACGGTCTAATCAGTCAACTTCAATATTCATTATCCATTTGCCTCCAACAGTAACCCAACAAGCAAAAACTAAATGAAATAAATCGAACTCCTGACAAGCAAAAACTAAATGAAATAAAACGAACTCGTTGTTCTTAAAATGAAATCACTCTACTTTCCGTTTCAATGGTGAACATAAACTACTTGAGATTAGAGGGAAAAGTGAGAAAATACCTGGAAATTTGTAGAGTTTGACGGAATGGTCAATCGATCCGGAAGCCAGACAGGTGAAATTAGGGCTCAGAGCCAAAGCGGTGACGCCATCTCTGTGCTGGCGAACAACTTTAGGAGGATTAGCTGGCAAAATAGCATCGTGAATGCAAATAGACGAATCAGAAGAAGATGCAGTGACGATGTGCTCGCCCTGCTGATCCCATAAAACGGAGCAGAATGACCCGACACCATTGCTGCTCTTGTGAGCTTCTCTAAGTTTAATGGATCTGATCTTCATTGTCGATTAAAGTCTGTTGCTCTCTTTCTTCCTCTGATTTCGATTTTGCTTTACTTTTGGTTTTGAGTGTTAGGGTTTTGGATAAATGTAAAACGTTTTGGATCTGGCGGGAAATGGATTTTGTTAATTGCCATGGAGAGAGCGGGAAAGGAAGACAAATTTGGAAATCTATTTGCTTTTTTGCGCCATTTTACAGGGTCGGTACCGACCCGAAGAGGGGTTACTGGGCTCGGGTTAGCTGTTACTGGGCCTACTTGAATTGGGCTTTAAAAATTGTCGGGTCAGTCTCGGGCCAAGTGTGATACGCGGATAAGTAAACGTATACTAGTTAATTAGTTAAATAGTTATAATTTGAATTAATTATGATTCGCAGCAAATATCTAGTTGTAATTACAGTTTGAATTATGTATAATTCGCGTGATTTATACAAACCTTGTGTGCGATTATACAAAACTGTACGTGAATCAAATTGTACAGAGAAGTATACAAACATTGAAAATTGTATAAAGAATTATACAAACACTATGTGCGAATTGTTTAACAAAATATACAAATATTATATAAAAACTGAGAATTATACAAACATATATAAATACTGAATAAATTATATAAATATTGTTATAACTACAATTACGAAATATAATTACCTAAACTATAGATATGAAGCATAATTAATACATTATTGAATAGCTATACGCAAAAATTGCTCTATATATATTTAATTTTGGGACTAATATTTAAATCTAACGCATAATGCATAGTCATTTTAGAACAACTTCAAACGCATAAAACCTAATTTTAGATGTTGTAAATTTTAGTTGGGCATAAACTATTGATGCTTGAACTTCAAACACGTATGTACGACAATCATTTTTATATGAATTTAAGATAGAAGTGCCTAAACTTAAAAGAATTTTTGTTTAAATTTAAAATTTGTCAAGCCTCCACATGTCTAAAGTTTTCTATTTTCTCTGTTTCATATTAAGTGAATTGTTGGGTCATTTTACACATATTAAGAAAAAGAAACAAAGACAAAATTTAATCATATTTATTCATTTTTACTTTTTTCAAACTCCACACACTCATCTAATGCATTATTTATTTCTCATACAAAACTCAACTTTAAAAATTTAATTAATGAAGAATAAAATTTTAAAAAATATAACATATTCTTTAAAAATTAAATAATTTATTTATTTTAAAACATCAAAAATTTCGGAATAATTAACTTATAAGAAAGAGAGGAAGTACAAAGTAGAATTTTTAATTTCCAAAGGGTTATAGTTATTGCCAAAAAGTTTGTCATGGCATGAAGTTTAAAGTCCGCAGATCGAGGAATCAGCGACAGCCACGGCGGTCATGCCAATTGCTTTAGTAGTGGCTTTCATGTGCTAATGTCTTGAAAAGCCAAACATATATAACCCTTTTCCCAAATCCCAGTGTTTGAAACACCAAAATTTTCACAGCCCAAAACAAACTTACAACACTAATCAAGACTTATTATTGTTCAAACATCCTTCATCCTAGTATAGTAACAATAACAAACAACAACATACCCAGTGAAATTCCATAAGTAGGGTCTGGGGAGGGTAGATTATACGCAGACCTTACCGCTATCTCATAGAGGTAGAGAGGCTGTTTCCTAAAACAAAAGCAGAGGACGTGAACAGTTGGGTTGCTTCGTAACTAAAATTCTTTTCCGTTTCATTTTATATGATATGATATAAAGTATTAAAATCAAATTATTCAAATAATTTGCTTGAACTTTGATATAAATTTTTAATTTTATTAAAATAAAAAATTAAACGTCTAGAAATGACATAAGAATATTATTGGTCAACATATTAACAATTTTAAATATTTAAAAAAATTAGCATTGCTCCAAATAATATGTAATTATATCACATAAATTGAGACTGAGTGTAACATCAACCAGAGATATTCTCCATTATGTTAAAAGCCCATACACTTAATTAGTCCCCTTGTACAATGAAAAATTTGTGTGCAGTACTCAATATTACTCCTACTATCTAGTTATTTCACTCTATAATTAAAACATGATCAATTACAATTGTGACTTTAATTACATAGAAGTGATAAACTTTTTAAAGAAAAATTAAAATTGCAAATAATAGATTCTATTTCCTTCCTTTGATCAATTTTGTTTGTTCTCCATACTCCACTTGTGAAATTTTACTGGGTATGTTGTTATTGATTATTTTTATTTGTCGCATTTTCCTTTTTCAGATTTAATTATATATATTTTGATCACTAATTTTTAAGATATATTTTTTTATTATATTAAATATTATTTCTTTAAATATTTGAACTTAAAATATTAATTAATTTAATCTTATTTAAATTCAACATGAGGCAAGTAACTTTCACAAATAGCAAAAGTTACCTCCACAGTTCACACTGTCTCGATGCTTTTGTAATCTTCTTGGAAATTTTGTTCAAATTACTTTACAGCTTTTTCCCTAAGCAAATAGTCAACGGTCAACGAGTTTCAAGACTCCACCATCCTCGATTTTAGTAATTACATTTGATTTAGTTGTAATGTCTGACTCTATTAACACATTTTCATTGCCGATCCCACTAATTAAAATTAATCACCAATCACAATGAATTAAAAGATACTTAATTACTTTGCCAGATTAAACAAACAAAATAGGACTAGTAATTTTATGTTTAGTTGGGCACATTGTTTTACTTGCGCAACATAGGCTTTATAAAGTACTTAATACATACTTTCTTCATACTTTTTTTTGTTCATTTTTACTTACTTATTAGTTATTATTATTTATCTATTGAGGTCAAACTATATAAATTTTGACTAATATTTTAAGATATATTTTTTTAGCATATTAATATTTGAAAGATTGCAACTTATAATATTTTCCACATAGTTTTCAATCATCTAAATTTTCAATTTTAAATATTAAATTTAACTACTTCAATTTAGTTTTGAAGTTTAGTCAAATTAATCTCGAAAAATAAAATAATGACAAGTAAAAATGAACGGAGAAAGTAGAATGTTGTGATAATTCTATTACAGTAAAATCTCTTTGTAGTGATAGCGTTTGTCGAAGTATCGTTACATACATATGTATATATAAATTTTGACATTAGACGTTCAAATCTCATTTAATTATTATAAATAAAAGTATGAAAAAAAATAGTTTAGTGATTTTGTGAAAGAAGAAGAATTAATGTACGGAGTATTTGTTAATCAATTTAATCAAAATAATAGAAGAAAACTCATGAAGTTGTGGTTATAACTGATATAAATACAATTTTTGTCCTTTAGATATTCAAAATTTACTTTTGTGCATGACACTAATGACAATTATAGAAAAAGTATGTATAGCATATTACTTACGCAATATTTGTTTGTTTGTAATAGAGGAGTATTGTACAAAGAGTGTAATGCTACGCTAATAAATGCCATTGTTGTTACTAGCAGAATATTATTATGGAGAAATTCTGTATAACATAAAAAATCAGCTTAGGAAAATATCAAGTTGTTACAATGAAATATAATGAATGATCGTTTCAGAGAGGTTTGATTGTCTATAAAAAATTTAATGCATTAAAAACTTATTATAATTAATAATGAAGATAAATTTAAAATTAAGCTAAATAATTCTTTAATTTTCAAATTAGACGAATAAAAATCACATATTTATTTTCAAATAAGTGTTACTCTTTTTGTCCCAATTCATATGAGTTAGTTTGATTTGACACAGTTAAAAAACAAGGAAGAAAAACTCTTAAAACTTGTGAGCTAAAATAAATCTAAGATATTTACATAGCCAAAAATTATTTCATTAATGATAAAATTGATATTTTCACATTGGATTTTTACTTAATATAAAAATTTATTTTTTTAGACTAACTAAATAAAAAATTAGTCATATAAATTGAATCAGAGCGAGTAGTAATTTTTAAGGCAGCTAATTTATTTGTCTCTATTTCGTGGCTGTTACATCCCGAAGGTGCAACGTCGCGGCAACTCGATGAAAATTGATAAAATAAAGGCGATTTGAATAATGGGAAAAATGATTTGATTTTAAAAGAAAAGTTTGATTTTTAGGAGTCGCCACCTAATTTTAAGGATAACTAGGAAACCAAATATTTATTTACAAAATATAGTCTGCGAACCAAAAATTCTAGGTAAGGGGTTCAAGTGATTCCAAAGGGAAGGTATTA
>JAABOM020000075.1:26028645-26042934 GCA_011800125.2 Solanum clarkiae
TGGATTAAATTGAATATTAAAAATACCTATTTTTTAACCAAAATAGGCTATAGGCCGGACAAAATTGGGTGTCAACAGTGGCCTTATATACAGTTAGTTGGTTATTCACCCTCGACATGGAACACTCTCCAAGAGTGAAAAATTACATAAAAAATGGTTTTATTTTTGCAAATACTGTGTGTTTACGCTTCAAGGTAAATTAATTTTGAGTTGACACTTTTGACTGGAATATCCTAGTAACTTGGTAATTACATTTCCAGAGAACTACAGTGTGTTTACACAGAGCTGAACAGCAACAAACTTATAATTGAGTACTAGTTAAATAATTTGGAATATTGTGTATAATTTAAAAAAGGGCAAGTTTGATGTATTGACATTTCCGCTATGTGTAGAGTCCAGGGAAGAGCCCAACTATAAGAGTATTCTATTCTACATAGTCTTACCTTACATTTCTACTAGAGGCTGTTTTCAAAGCTTGAACTCGTCACGACCTCCTAATCAGATGTTACCAGTTACTGGAAGGTTCCCGTTCAAATACTGAGTATAACTTAAATGGGAAAATAGAAACTAGATATCAAGTGCAATTGCTATGTTACACCTTAAAGCCAAATGAATAAATTAGTTTAAATGACTTGTTGTTAGATGATTCAGATTTAATTAGAATTTCAATATGGACTCTGAACTAAACCAATAAACTAGTAAAATAAAAATTGAAGACACTAAAGAACAAGGGGCATGCACCTACTGATGAAAATAAAAAATAAAAAATGGGAGGTCGAGCTCTCGTGTTCTGAACTTGTTTGTTAAAATCTAACTGTAAAGTTAAAATAGTTGTTATATTATAATGTCATGCATGATAGGTTAGGTGTTTATTTATTCAAGGCGAGCAGTTTAATTAATTTTACCACTTGCCCATGTTCTTCTCCTTCTCCTTCTTCTTCTTCTTCAACATTTTGGTTTCCCCCCTAACCGACTACTTGTTCTCGATAATCTCGCATGTTCATTTACCTAATATTATACTTTGATGTCTCAAATTATTCGTCATATTTCTTCTTTACCCACTCTTAATGAAAAGAGTATGACTTTTGGGATATAATATCTATTCATGATACATTTTACTTTATTTATATGTCACTATCTCAAGAATCAAGATGATGTTTATATGTAGTTTTTAAGAACAAAATAAAATGAAAAAGAAAATTAATGTTGTTTTGAACTTTTAAAATAATAAGTAATTTAAGACTAAAGTATTATATTAGAACCATGATAACGAATTACACTGTTCCTTTCACTTGCTTCTGGCAAAAGGAGATCTGAGAGAATTCATTAATCATGTGTGTTCTATAACCAAATTTAATATAACAACAATTAGTGGTAGGAGAAATTTTTTTGAACCGGACTGACAGATAGTGCCTGCCAACAGTAGGTTTATAAAGGTTTCATAATTATAGAGTTAGGTTTCATAATTAATTAATTCTTGTTAGTTGTTACTTGTTACTAACTCTAAATAATGTAGTCCTGCTGCCCAGTACCAAATATAAGTGCCCAAGTACCAAGAAGAACTATGAACAACTTAGTGAAAGAAGAAAAAGAACATAGATTCGAACTTAAAAGTTAGTTAAATATAATGATAACAAAATACATGGAGAGGAGGAGGAGGATAATCCAAAAAGGCAAGATAGACACTCCTTTTATTTATAAAATAGAAACCGTAAATTAACGGTTTAATCTTTTTCATAATATAGGAGATAGAGGAATAAGATTTTCCCCCAATTCTTCAGAAAGTCGAAATTGCGACTACTTTTGGACCACTTTTGTGTAAACCTAAATCATTTCTTGCCTTTTTCTTCATTTTCTTTATACCTGCTTTGAGACTCAATTAATTCTAATTCTGATGGTATGTATGCGTCCACTACAGTAAGGAATCACGTCCCTTGTTACAGAAACTAAATAAGAATGATAAATAAATAGAATTAGTGTTTTACGTGGAAAATTTTCTTGCTCAAGGGAGTAAAAAATCACGATTTGTCTAACAGGATTTTAGCAAGGTTCCATTAACTTCAAGAATCAACAACGATTACAAGTTCTTGCAATATAAATGACTAACTTCTTAATCCCTTTTTCCCCACATAATGAAAATCCTTTTCAACTAAGCAACAACTCTGCTGCCCACTGAACTAATGCCCACTAAACTAATATACTCAAATTAGTCTAGACTTCAAGATCCTATCCTAGTGACTAGCTAAGGATTAAACATAAGAGAAACGATTCAAACTAGATCACCAAGTTCTTTTCTAGATCAGGACCTGATTCACATGAAAATGAGCAGAAAAATAAACTAAAAATAACAAAACAAAATCAATGAGATCTCAAGAGCCATTGCTATTCTTCAGTTGATTTATGGGGAGCAATAATTGTTGCCTTTTCATTGTGAAGAGATATTGTGCGAAAGGTTAGGTTTTCAACTATATGTTGGACATAATATAGGACAACTATCTTTATTTGGACCACCTTTACTTAGAGCAATTCTATTGATCAATAGGCATATCACATTGCAATAACCAAGCACCAACAAAAGTTGATTACTGCCAGTGTACTAATCCAAATATCACTTTGAGTTACACTACGCTAGCACTATTGCTAATGGGATCAGGTTCATCAAATTTCACATCGACATATATATATAGAAAAATCTAGGGAATATCCTCTAATAAAATTTGACTTAATTTTGAAACTCTCGCTACTCATTTCTCCTACCAAATAGCAAATAATTGAAATAAAAGAGGACAATATAGAATGTAGACAACCTATCCTAATGCAAGCATTATGACTGCCCTTGTGGCTGGAACATGTAACCTTGAATCACACCGAAAAAATGAAATGCTTAGTCATAGGTATAAATTTAGCTCTTTAAGGCCAACAAAACAAAAACAATTCCTCGTTGCATGCATGGCGCGGCAGACAGGGAAAAGAACAACCGTATCTTCAGCTCCACGCTATCATTAGCTCTTTTCCCTAATAATCAACACACACAGACCATCTTCCTCATTCTTAAACTCTTCTGTTATTTTATTTTTGTTTTCCTATTCAGTCTTTTGTGTTTCCCCAGGTGCTCAACTGTACCCTTAACTAAATTTTTTAAGGATGAAAAAGTTGATTGTTCTAACCCTAGCTTTGACTTGGGTTTGGAATTTGGGCTTTCTATAAATCTCCCCTGTTTCCTTTCATGTGCATCCCTCTCCTTTATTGCAGAGTAAAACAGACATACCAAAAAAGAAAGAAGTCAAAAAATATGGCGTCTTTAAGTTTTAGTTCTTTTATGCTTGTTATAGTACTCTTCAATTTTCTTACCATAAAAGATACAATTGCTCATAGTGATGACCAAGGTAAATGCTTTCTTTTCAACTCTTTAAATACATTTACTACAATTTTTCTTTTCCCATGGAAATTTAAATAGTTGTTCTTCCTTCTGCAGTTAAAAGAATGATCCATGAGGCTGAAAATGATAAAGCCAGGGCACTAAGGAGTCATCTGAGTGTGGAGAAGGTAATAAAGTTTATTTGAATTCCTTTTTTTCCACTTTAACCCAGAAGGATCAATAGTGTTTTCACTTGAGCTTCAACGTAACTCGAACCCTGATTGACTGATGGTGAAGATGTTCAACCACTCGAGCAAAGTCTCACTTGTCTTGATTTCCATTTTAATTAATTACAATGTTGTAGTTTTTTCCCCCTCTCAATCTCTGAAGGAGGTTCTTGTTGAAATTTCAGGAAGTTTTGGACGCTGTACCGGCAGCTTCGGAATTCAGTCATGGAAAAATGGGAGGAAGAAAAATAATGATAGAGAGAAAGAAAAGCATGAAGCAAGTAGAGAAAGCAGATTCATCAGGTGCAAATACCCATTCTGTTGGAAATTTCAAGTACAGTAAAGGGCAGGGGAAGTTGAGAGAATTAAGTAGTAAAAGCCATTTTATGAAGACCAATGCAGGAAGTTTTGTGGCTCTAAATGCTGATTATCACATGGCAAGACCGCACCCCCCTAAGAATAACTGATAAGTACTATTATTATGAGAACGATAGAGACGGAGAGAAACTTTTTGGCCATTTTAGATTTATCTAATATTACCTGTTAGATGTTGTTGTGAAAAGAGTCGATAGTACTATACTTGTATGTATAAATAGAAATTGCAAGAATTTTCATGTTCATGATGTGCAACAGTATCGCAATTCTTTGTAGTCCATCTATTCTTTTTCTCAATCAAAGTGAATGGAAGTATGTTTCTTTTACGATTTCTTCATCAATTCCTCTCTGCAAGCTTCATCAAGTGTCTAAATTGTCCAGTTTTGATTTACTCATTTGAGCTTATATCAGCTTAGCCTATTCATTTAAGCTTCATCAACTGTCGAATTTCTTCAGTTTTGCTCATTTAGCAAACTAATAAGTAGTTTGCTGGAAATAACGAAGGAAAATGTACTCATTTTTCAATGCAGGAAACAGCAATAGTCCATCAAATCCACTCGGTGAATCGCCAAGGAAAGGTCAAAATCAGGTTACTAAATTGAACTATTTGCTGGTGACTAGTTTGAGTAATTTTCATGTTATTAGTACAAGTTTATTAATTTTGCTTCTGCAGGGCGATGAGAGCAAGAAATCGACAGTTTCAATAGATGATCAATCTGATGATAATGAATCTTTTCAGAAGCTTGAACCAGAGAAACTTGTGGATGATGCGGCTGAGTTTTTCACCATGATGAACAAGGACTATGTTGGAGGTCCAGGATCAGGAAGCAAACCCCATCATAAACCCCCAGTCAACAATTTGCAGCCTTTCCACACATCAAATCCTTAAAATTATCTACTCCTTTTTTGGTTTTGGTTCAACAATTTTGGCCCCCTTCATTACTTAAACACTAACCCAATTTTGCCTAGTGACATCTGCCTTCAACTACTAGTTAGCATTGTAATACTGCAATAGTTTTGGTTTTTGTTTGTAGCTGTGATGTGCCAATGTGTTGATAATAGTTAACAATCAGTATTTGATTCTTTTAATAATCTATATAGTACCACTGGTCAAAACAGGAAGACTGCCTTTTTTTTTTTTTAATAATTTTTATAATACTACTGCTAAGAATCTCAGTGTGACAGAATTTTTATGATTAAAGTTCTATCTGGGGCCTATGAAACACTGTAACTTCACATGGTCTCAATGGTGTGAATAAGTTTGTAGCCTTTTACCATTTTTTTTTATTGTATGATTTCTTTTACCGGAGATTTTCATTTTTTACTCGTAAAAGATCAAATGATTTTTTATGATCTTAAAAGTTTCTTGCATGATCAATAGTAATCCTTCAGGATGCTAACTTCTTGCTGTCATTGGCACATCTTCTTGGGCAGAAATTACAGTTCTAATTGAAGTGCATCAGTATAACTGCAGTTCTAAATAGTAGGAAAGACCATTTTATTTCTTCTTTTGCTTTCACCTTTTTCCTCTTACCATTGCAATGTAGGAAAAATTAGACAGATAAACAAGCATATACTAGTTAATTAGCTAACATAGCTATAGTTTAAATTATTTACGGTTCGTGACAAACATCTAGTTTTAATTACAGTTTGAGGTTTGTATTATTCGCACAATTATACAAATGTTGTGCTCGGATCAAATTATATACTGAAAGAAATGTAAAACGGATTATACAAACGTTGTGTACAAACAAAAACTGTGAATTGTATAACGAACTATACAAACGTATACAAATGCTGCACGAACATACAAATGCTACTACTTGCAAAATGTAATTACTCAAACTACAGTTATGAAATATAATTAAGATATATTTGAGTGACTATATGCGAAAATCTTTATATATATATATATATATATATATATATCTCAAAATCACACTAATTAACCCAGATTCCGTGTTAGCTTGGCCCTACTGCTTGGTCTCAGGCTCTCAGCCCAATAGCTCTTCAGCCCGACGGCTATTTGAGAGATATATTTATTGGGCTTGGCAGATTCATAACAATATAACTAGGGTCCCTAAATAATTCCTAATTTTGATATAAACTAAGACCTCAATTACACTTGCATAGACATGATCCTATAGTTTCAAGATGAATTTTTGCAAGCATATTCAATGCGATCCCACAAGTAAAGTCTGAGAAGCCTGGAATTTCCACAAGCTCAATTAGTTACTCACCATGGAGCTGGCGAAGGATGTCCCTGTCCTCGTTCACGATATCAGTTAGCAATTCGCCTTGTTACCTTCACGGGCCTTTGTTTGATATAACATGAATGTTCAACATTAGGTAGGACTGTGACACTTGAACACAATTAATAAATAGGAAACTGATTTCTCATTCCACAACCCACATGGGAATATATAGAAATCACACGTTTCAACCATCCAAAAGATACGACGATATACCAAGTAAAATCCCACAAATAGAGTCCGACGAAGATAAAATGTACGCATACCTTAAACCGCATCTGATCAGTCCTGTACCAACTCTTCCCGCCACAGGCAAGATAGGGTACTAATTACTCGACAATGATTCTTCAACTTCACTAAATAAATGTTTTTATCCTGACCATCCCCGTCATTCTAAATAAAATAAAGCAATGATCAAGAGGTTTGAACAAGAAAAAGTATATAATATGAAGACGAAGCATATGTTACAGAAAGTTTGTGGAAAACAAAAATAAGCAGACCAAATATTTCCACTAGACTGAGATATAACAGTGAAAAAGTTGGTAACGTTGATGAAGGGTAAAATGATTTAATTTGTAACTACCATTTGACTTATTAATTTGGTGGATAACAGAAGTCCTTTTTTGGGGCGGGGGAGGGGGTAAGTAGACCATTTTAGTCATTTTAACATGAGCACTTTTTCACCAGACATAATTGCTTATGGAGCATTAAATTCATCAAACATATTAAGCGCTCATTATTAATACCATACCTAATGGACAAAATACTCTATGCTTACATACAGTTATTCTAACCTTTCCGGATAATTTTTACTGCCTCAATAGTTAGTTTTACATTTTAATTTTTGTAGCCTCCTCCCTTGAATATTCTACGAACGCTGTCAAATTCTTGAATGAGTTCCCACCTTCTTTGATGCCATTAATTGCAACTTTTCGGAACTCTAATGCACGAGCTCTTTGCTCTTCTACCTCGCTCTCTCGCACAGCTTCCGCCAGTAACTTAGCCAACTCCTCCGAATTTGGTATCATTTTTGCACCTTCACAAGCTCTTATTGCTATCTCATGCTCGTCCACTAAAAGGTTTGCGTTGACAAATTGATCAGCACCCGTCAGCCAAGTTAACATTGGTACTCCGGCTATTAAGGCTTCGAGAGTCAAATTCCAACCACAATGAGTCAAGAACGCGGCAATAGCTCCATGATTTAAAATCATCACTTGTGGGGCCCAATCTCTGACCACCATGCCACGTCCAGCCACTTTTTCCTCGAACCAAGATGGGATTGCCCGGTAATTGTTTGAAGCGTGTCCTTTGTTGGCTCTTTTGGCTGACAAAATGAATTTGACACCACTTTTCTCCAACGCTATGGCTAATTCCTCCATTTGCTTGTTTGTTAGCACAGTTTGACTACCGAAACAAACGTACACCACCGAGTGATCTTCACATTTGTCGAGCCATGCTAGTATTTCACTCGCTAAAACAGAGCTCGAACCTCCTCTGGCCGATTGGCCGGAAATATTATTGTTATCATCACCGTCGTCCGGAGGCGGTTTCCTATAGACCAAACCCTATAGTGACCCAAATCTTTCATCAGATAATCGAAATACACATTTTCCAATTCTAAAAACTAGTTGAATACAATTCCGTGACTCGCTATATCAGCAAGATAACATTCTCTGATGAATTCTGAACTTGGGTCTCCTTCAATGTAACTCCGGTAAGTAGAAGCGAAAAATCTCGTTCTCATCGTTGGGGTCTTTCCTTTTGGGCATTTCACGCCAAAGTGAATAAACAATTGATATGGCTAACGCGCCGGAAGTGGAGAAAACGTATCGGCGAATACCGAGCTGGGTGGCGATTCCGTGAGTAAACCCCAAAAACATATCGGGAATTATGGCCGAAAGCGGCGAAGGGTGGTTGCGGAACCATTCCATGATGGCATATGACCTTGTGCTGGATAAAGAAAAAGGAGTACATGAGGGCGATTTTCAGACATTTTTATCAGTTGCCGACGAGGACTGCCGGCGTTTTAGGAAATTGGGAAAGTTAAATTGTCTTGATTTTTTTTTTGTCCAACTACTTCGTGGTTCAACAATCAGCCTATCCATGAGAATTTGAAGTACAAAATGTAATATGAGAAAATAATTTTCAGAAAAATATTTTTAAGAGTGCTAAGATGAAATCATGATATAAATAGTCAAATGACATGAAATTTGAGGTTTTGTTAGATATGCAATTAAAATTTTAAGTTGAACGTTTTACCGGAAAACATAAAATTTCCATAAATTGAGAAACTACTAAAATTGTCTGAACCTGTATACAATCTTTATCAAGTAAGAAAAATTCATAATAAAAGTATAATACATTGTGACAAAATTATTCTAGAAAATACAATATTAATTGTTTGAACTTTAATTCAATTAAAAAGTAAAACTAAACATGAGTTGCACTATTCTTGTTGAACTAATAATAAATTTGATTAGTGAGAGTTATTGACATCCCGAAGGCGTAATGTCATGGTGATAAAAAAAATAATTCAATTAAATTAAAGAGTTTCAAAGAATTTTAGAAAAAAATAATTTAGAACTCTTAGATGATTTAAAAATCAACTAATTATTTATAAAAAAATCTACAAATAAATTAGACTCCAATAAGTATTCAAGTTATTAAAAAAAAAGGGTATTAACACACTTAAACAATACACAATTATGTGACTGAACTCTTCTTTTTTTAAAAAGAAATTAAGAAGCAGATAATTTAATGGTTATAATAAACACAAAGTGCATACAAAAATAAAATAAAGTAATAATACAAAAAGTAACCAGGCATTTGCCTGACGGCAATAATATACATTTTTTTTAAAATTTCCAATAATATACATAACAATAAATAAAAAAATAATAACTTCGTATACCTATAAAAATTCTTATTAAAAATATTAGTAATAACTAAATATAAATAAAAATAAAAATAATAGCTAAAAATAAAACTCATCTTATAAATATAGAAGACCTTGAAAATCGACAATTTCTTCATAGGCAAGTTGTGATATTTTTCTCTCCTACGATACAACACAAAATGGATATCATTTTGTTAATTTGATTAAAATCATTCTGCAAAAAAAAGGCAGAGATTAATATCTTTTTTTTTAAAAAAAAAATAAACTTTGAGTTTGTAGCTCATTTTATTAAAGCTGATCAAAGAGCAAATTTTGTAAAGATTCTTCATTGATTTAGTGGCCGGTGAATGTAGAAAATTAAAAGACAAATTAATGTCTCTTTACCATGGAATACACACATAAGTATTTCAAATAAGTCATTGGAATGTGCCATTTCTTCCCCTTTCTTCTTCTTCTTCATGGCACTTCCTTTTTTCTTTTAAAAAAAAATCAAATTGGAAAATCTCAATTCCACAATAACAAATTATTCTGTAACTCTGATCACCAATAAACTAAGCAGCGTCTCAATCCTGCACTGACTGTTCCAACCACAGGCAAAGATGGGATACTATACTCGACAATGATTCTTCAAATTCATAAATAAACGTTTTTTCCCTGACCATCCCAGTCATTCTAAATAAAAAATAAAGTACCGACCAAGAGGTTTGAACAAGAAGAAGTACTCCGTCCCATTTCGTGTTATATTTTTTGATTTGGCATAATGTTTACGGAAAAAAAGAAATATTCTTAAAACTTGTGATGTGAAATCATTTTTAAATATTTGTGTGACTAGAAATCATTTTCATTAAGGATAAAAAAAATTTAAAGATAAATTATTTTCGATTAAAATAAAATATTTTTTTTTTTACAAACAAAAAGAAAAATGATGTCACATATTTTGTTGGAGGATACAAAAAGTTTGTGGAACATAGGAAAAAAAAAAAGCAGACCAAATATTTCCACGAGACAGAGATACAACAATGGAAAAGTAGGCAACGTTGGTCTATGGTAAGTTGATTTAATTGATTTATAACTACTATTTGACTTATTAATTTGGTAGATGACCAAAGTCCTTTTTTTGGGAGCGGAGGGGGTAAGTAGCTTTGAAACCATTTGTCATTTTAACATAAGCATTTTTTTCACCAGAAATAATTGCTTATTCACCAAACATATTAATAGATTCAACACTTCTATTCAAATGTGCTAAATACTTATACATAATGTTTATTTTCAATATTTAAACGAGCTTTTCAAAGCTTAATATAGTACTTATATCCATCAACTAAGCCAAATAAATAGACTTCATATCACTTGTACCATATCAAATGGACAAAATAATATATGATTAAATACAGATATTGTAAAGATGACTCCAAAGATGTCGCCTTTCTCGATATTTTAATTGACTCAATAGTTAGTTTTACCGTTTGATTTTTGTAGCCTCCTCCCTTAAATGTTCTACGAACGCTGCCAAATCCTTGAATGAGTTCCCACCTTCTTTGATGCCATTAATTGCAACTTTTCGTAGCTCCAATGCACGAGCCCTTCGTCCTTCTACGTTGCTCCCTTGCACAGCTTCCACCAGTAACTTAGCTAACTCCTCCGAATTTGGTACTGTTTGCGCACCTTCACAAGCTCTTATTGCTATCTCATGCTCGTCCACTAAAAGGTTTGCGTTGGCAAATTGATCGGCACCCATTGGCCATGTTAACATTGGCACACCGGCTATTAAGGCTTCGAGAATTGAATTCCAACCACAATGGGTTAAGAACGCGACGATAGCTCGGTGATTTAAAATCATCACTTGTGGGGCCCAATCTCTAATCACCAGGCCCCGTCCAGCCACTTTTTCCTCGAACCAAGATGGAATCACCCCGTAATCGTTTGAAGCGTGTCCTTTGGTGGCTCTTTTGGCTGACAAAATGAATTTGACGCCACTTTTCTCCAACGCTATGGCTAACTTCTCCATTTGTTTGTTTGTTAGCACAGCTTGACTGCCGAAACAAACGTACACAACTGAATGATCTTCACATTTGTCGAGCCATGCTAGTATTTCACTGGCTAAAACAGAGCTCGAACCGCCTCTCTCGGATTGGCCGGAACTAATTTTTTTATCGTCACCGTCGTTCGGAGGCAGTACAGGTCCCACAGACCAAACCCTACAGTGACCCAAATCTTTCATCAGATAATCCAAATACACATTTTCCAATTCCCTAAACGTGTTGAAAACGATTCCATGACTCGCTATATCAGCAAGATAGCATTCTCTGATGAATTCTGAACTTGGGTCTCCTTCAACGTAACTCCGGAAAATAGGAGAGAGTTGCCAATAAGGGAATTTCGGGGAATTGGGAATATTGGGGAGGTGAAAAATCTCGTTCTCATCGTTGGGGTCTTTCCTTTTAGGCATTTCACGCCAAAGTGAATAAACAAGTGATATGGCTAACGCGCCGGAAGTGGAGAAAACGTACCGGCGAATACCGAGTTCGGTGGCGATTTCATGAGTAAACCCCAAAAACATATCGGAAATTATTGCTGACGGCGGCGAAGGGTGGTTGCGGAACCATTCCATGATGGGATCTCGAAGTTTTCCGAGATTGTACATCATGAAACGGAACCCATTAGCGGGAAGGTCCTTGACGTTCTCTACGCCGGCGGGAATCGAAGGGTGAGACGGAAAAGGCAAAATGAGAGTACTGATTGATGGATTCCTGGAAAGAAGGGGGTTCAATATGGGGAGATTCTTGGGGGTGATTAGAATAGTGATGGATACTCCATTATTTACTAGCTGATGAGTGAAGTCCAAAAGGGGAAGCATATGGCCTTGTGCTGGATAAGGAAAGATGAGTACATGAGGGCGATTTTCAGGCATTCTTATCAGTTGCCGCCGATGAGGTCTGCCGGCGTATTGTAGGAGAAGAAGAAGAGGCAATTGGGAAAGTGGTTCAACTATCAAAGGACAAATACAAATGTGTGATTTGGTGGTGTTTTTTCCTATTTTTATTAAGAGACCAACCGGAGAAAAATGCGTTACCCTAATTTATTTGACTTGATTAGGTTGACCACAGTCAACCACAATTTATTTGAGTTGATTAGGTTGACCACATTCAATTACTATACTGTTTATATTTTCAGAAACCTTTTCTGTAGGGTGCAAAGTAATTAATACTCCATTCCTTTTAATTTATATGCCTCTTTTGAATTTTTAAATCCAAACAGGTTTATTCTTTGCTATATTTTGTATATATCTTTTAAATATTTTAATTTAATAAAAATTATGATTTATATTTTTTTATGTAATTTATAAATTTTATTTAAAAAGTTTAAAGATTTATACGCAAATTCTTGAACCAATTGAAGTTGTTTGACTATTAAAAAATGAAAAGTGTTATTTTTTCTTTTTTAGTACATTATAGAAAGAATATAATCATACCATAATTTTTTTTTATTTTTTCTTTTTTAGTACATTATAGAAAGAATATAATCATACCATAATTAAAAATACTTTTACTTTGAAATCATCATTTTATCCTAAATGAAAAGATTTATAATCACGCATATATCCAACAATTATATTAAACAATAAAAGTATCAAATTAGTTACATTGTGCAATCTTTTCATTCATCAATCTGACGTGTGTTACGTATATTTTACATTTAAGGAGTTATGGGCTTTCACACACTTTACAACCTATTGCCTTATATTTTTTGAGTTAAAAACAATGAAAACCTATTGCCTTATATTTTTTGAGATAAAAACAATGAAAGAGACAATATGCCTGGTTCAAATTTCAAAAAATAAGTTGCCTTGTTGAATTTTTTGTCCAACTACTGTAGTAGGTTCAACTATCAGCCAATCCATCAGAAACTGAATATAAAATGTAAAATGACAAAATGTTTTTCACAAACAAATATTTTTAAGAGCCCATTTGGTCATTAAGATAATATCATAATATCAAATCATATGATCAAATGAGATAAAGTTGAAGTTTTGTTTGGATATGTAATTTGGATTTTAAATTGTATTCTTTACTCGTAAACATAAAATCTTCATAGATTAAGAAAACTATCAAAATTGACTCAATTTTCTATACAATATCTGCCAAATTAGAATGATTTCATAACAAAAATATAATACACTATGACAAAGCTATTCTAAAAGATATAACATTTATCTATCGAACTTTAATTCGATAAAAAAAGTAAAAATAAACATGAGTAATGCTATTCTTGTTGAAGTAATAATAAATTTGTTTGGTGAATTAATGATTAAATCCAATATAAATGGTTCAAAGGTTAGCAAGAATTATTATATCAATAATAAATTTTGCTTATATATGAGATAAATGGTTGTGGGTACATACAAAATAGTGGGATAATTTTGTGAGTCAATTTTTATATTTGAAAAAATATAAAATCATAATACAAAATTTCTCACGATCATAATATAAAATTATGAGATAAAATCGTATATTCAAACACCTACGTGGAGGACGATCTATCGAAAAGTTGCAACACGGATGAGCAATTTGAAAACAATGCCCGAAACCCTATGGTAGAATTGGGCCTTCTAGCTTTAAACTATGCCTATATAACTATGAATAAGATTTCAGATATTTTCGCCATTCGTCCCTTTTCGGCCAATTTCTTAGACAATGACTCTTTTCAACTTCACTTATTATGTATGGACCTTTTTTATCAAGCTAACAATATTATAAGATTAACATCAAATCACCATCTAAAGTTTTATAGACTTATCAATTCTAAAGATTTATATTCACACAAATTTTTATAAATAAATTTGGCTTGAAATTGAATATGATCAAATAGTTATGTTTTATATAATTACATGATATAACTTTAGCTATGCGATCTGAAGGGGAGCAGAGAGGCTAGCGAGATCGAGAGAGCTAGGGAGGAGAAAGACAAATTATATATGTATATTTGTCAAATTGTACGTTTATATCTGTAAAATAATTATGTATGTGTAACTAATATATATATATATATATATGACAAGCTAGAGTAGGAGAGAGGCAAGCAAGATTGAGAGAAGGATGAAAGAGGTGAGTGAGAGAGATGAATTGTATAAGTATATCTATGAAAATAATTGTATATATGCAGTTGGTATATATATGTAAT
>JAABOM020000075.1:26045628-26072065 GCA_011800125.2 Solanum clarkiae
TTTTTTTTTGTTGTTTTTTTTGGGGGGGGGGGGGTGGATAAAAATAAAAATTTTCTATTTTATAGATATAAGATAAAAATATACTTGTAAAAAGATATAAAAGGCAATTAACCGGAAAGATCTCCAGTGTCCTGTTTAATAATCTCATGTGATATTTTTTTCAGATTTACTTTGAAAAGAGTCAGATAATTACTTTAAAATAATATATGTAATTGATGGTAGGATCAATCTCAAAATTCTAGTCTATGACATTTTTTCATATAAAAGTTGGGGCGATAATTTTTAGCGAAAATGTTATTTTGTGAAAAAATTTTGATTTAAAAACTTTAATTACAACAACAATAACATACTCAGTGAAATCCCACAAGTGGGAATTAAAAAACTTTAATTAATATTGAAAAATTATATACAATAAATATTTGTTTATTACTTCAACATTAAACTTAAATGTAAGATTCAAAATTTGAAAGTAGATTTTAGAAGTTTCTCAAGAAAATTCAAATTTTACTTTTAAGTTGTGCCTTCGTATTCATATCAAATACTACATATTAAACTTGAAGTACCCCTTTTTTCAACTTTCGAATGCAATATTCTTTCAAATATGAAGGAATGCATGTGCAAACACCTACCTCACTTTTTCATTAGTTTATATATATATGATTCCAAAAGTAACCCTAACTATCATATCATATGACTTATGCACTGAGGTCATGAGTGACAATGCCACTATTGCTTGTACCACTTTACTGTTACTCTACTTCATAGGTTTCATGATCCTTACAGCCATACATTGACCCATGTGCTGATTATTAGATTTAAAATAACTATTTTCTAGTTTTAACATGCAAAAATTAAAGTTCAAAATGGAGCCTTCAGTGAGAAAAAGTTACTATTTCAGGGATAATTTGGATTTTTACGTATTTATAAATTATTTTCTTGATGTTCTGTTAGCGAATAAGGGCAAAATCAATTAGCTTCGCAAATTATAGAATAAATATTTACGAGTTCAAAGGGGAGATATTAGTAAAGAGAGATGAATCTAATATATCTAGAGGTACTATTACTAGCTAGCCAAGAAAGGGAGAATTCATCTTAATCATCTAGATAAATAATTTTACATTAATAAAAAATGTATTTCCTCCGATTTTAAAAAGAAGAATCTTAATTTACTTTTTCACATGATATGTTTAAGACCACAGTAATATAAGACTTTTTATCATTTACATAATCTTGTTTTAGGATCACAAGATTGAAAATTTTTCTTTATTTTTTTAAATTTTGTGTCAAGTCAAACCAAATCATACTTTTTGAAATTGACGGAGATTTTCATTTAATCTTTCTAAAGCATAAATGCTGGCAAACTATATTATACTAATTTAAAAAATATATTAATATATATTTAGTTTTATTAGAAATCACAAGTTCGAGTGCCAATACTTTAGCCATAAATTAGTTATCAGGATAATTACAGTGCATAGTGCATGGCCTTTTAGCCTCAATGATTAAACAACAATAATAATATACCCAGTAAAATCCCACAAGTGGAGTCTGGGTAGTGCAGATTGTATGCAGACCTTGCCGCTACTTCCTGAAAGTAGAGAGGCTGTTTCCGAGAATCCTCATCTCAAAACCCTTTAGCCTCAATGATTATTTAAAAAATAGTCATTTGCTTTATAGACATGTATAGTTAGTGTATGTTTCATGTATAGTAAGATTATATTCAGTTTTTGAGAGTATCATGCATAAGTGATATTATATAGTCAATATATACTTTCTATAATTTTTTAATATTTGACAAGTTATATTGTATAATCGTATATATTTTATTTTGACTATTTTTTATCTAAATAAAAAAATATTTATTATAACTAAATTAATTTATTATATATATTTAAAATTATCCTTAAATTAGTTTTTGCTGGGAGCCTAACTTCAAACATAAGGTAAATGTTGGCCGTTTCGCAAAGTACAGTTATGAATATGGCATTTTCCCTAATATAAATTATGTTCTTTTGGCCTTGAACTGTATTATCCTTACTATTCGAAAGGTTAATATCTTTTTCATAATCAATTTTCGTTGCTGACCAAAGGAATAATATTTCTTATGCTTTGCTTTCTTTTGTTTATTGTTTATTGCATTTCGTAAGGATAATTAATTATCAGGACATCTCAACTAACCATAACGACTTCACTAAAATCCGTAGCTCAAGTCACGACAACTTAACGCCGTGCTAACGCCGTTCCGTTGAAAAAATGTTGTAGCTGGTCCCCACCGCACGCTAGCAGCAAACACGGCAAGGAATGGGCGCACGTGAGCGGCTGGGACACAAACCCTCAGCTCACGTGAGAATATTTTTTTACCTTACACGAGTATTCCCCTAAATTAAACATGACGATTTCGGCCCCTTCCGTTTTTGGTGTCGGCCCCAATTCATCTATTATGGGCCCATCCTCCTCAAGTCCAGTCAATATTAGTGAGTGTCCAACATTAGTCTATTTCCTTGCTTCCTTTTTTATTCTTCCCCAAATTCAGGTATTCTGCCTTTGGGATTTGAGCTGAGGGTTTTAGGAAACAGCCTCTCTACCTCTATGAGGTAGCGGTAAGGTCTGCGTACAATCTACTCTCCCCAGACCCCACGAGTGGGATTATACTGGGTATGTTGTTGTTGTTGTTGTTGTCTATTTACTTATGTATTTTTGACTTAATATAAAATTTTAGAAAATAATTTATTTTAATAAATTTTGTAATTTTAAATGTTATATGTGACTAGTTCATGATATATTAAAAGTCTAAAATTGTTCTTTAGAATTTAAATTTTTCATGTTAAGAAGGACTAAAATAGAGTACATTGTGTGCAAGTTCCATGACATGAGCAATATATAAAGGAAGATGAAAGTGAAGATCGATACACACATTATATTCAAGAGAGATTTTTTAAATATCTTAGATTTATAATTCAAGAAAATAGATAGTTTGACACTAATAACATTGTCAGTCATATTAGAGTGGGAAAAATGAAATAGATTGTCTCGCATTTGAAATATTATGTAATAAAAATGTGTCACCAAAGTTTAAACGTAATTCATAATTGAAACAAAAACAGTGACAAAATTATTTTGTTGTATAAAGTAGAGTATTAATCTGTCAAAAAATCATATATATGCTTCCACTGCATATATAAATTTTATTTTCTAACAACTATACTAATTAGAGGGATTAGTATAAGAACAAGGTTATAGCTTAAACGAGACAAAATTGGAGTGAAGTTTGTAATGAATAAGATACGAGAAGCATAATTGAAATGATTCATACACGTGTAAAGAAAGAATATAAATGCATTAGTAAAGAGACATCACAAGTTGACTATTATAGGTTTTAGGAGAGGTAATTAAAGAAAAATTGAAGAGATATTATTTGATAAGATGTGACAAATCTTTAATTTATTGAAATATGATTCCAAATAAGAAAATTTAGATATTGAAGATAATGCTAGGATAAACAAAATAATCTAGCGAAGTAATATTATCTAGTATATGGAAAATATCTTATTCTATTAAATTTCACTTACCTGTTATTTTTTTAAATTTTAGTTTATTCTGTTATTTTGCGATTGATTTTCTCTTTCCCATGTACTTTAATATAATTATATTTGTTTTGAGCCAAAAGTTTATTGTTAGAATTGACGGGAAGGGTGTATAATGAATACTCCCTCCGTCTAATTTTATTATGCCCGTATTGATTTGGTACAAGAATTAAAAAGTAGTAAATGATGAGATAGTTTTATCAAAGTATTCTTTAAATATAATAAATATTTTGTCTTGGAAATGAAATAGAAAAATAACTATAATTAATGATAAAAATAAATTAGAAAGTAAATATAAAAGTATTTTTTAATTTAATAAAATCAATAAATATTGTTAAATATTCCAAAATAGTATAGGGCCAAATAAAGATGAATAAAATGAGTAATTCAATGGAGCTATTTCTGTTTTAAACTCGAACAACGACATTACCCTAATGTCTCAAAGGGAGAGCCCATTGCGGGGTAAAGAGCGGTCGGATGTACGCAGCCTGACTCCTATGTTTAAAAATATAGCGCGATTGTTTTCGAATAATCCATGATGAGCGTCGAAAGTTGCATTGACTAACTGTTACTTCATAATTGAAAGAAGCGCAGACGATTGAAGCATTTTACTTTATTTCATCATATTTCAAAGCCAAAAAATAATAAATCTTTGGCTTCATGCGAGATTAATGGAAATCCGTTTTAAACTCGAAAACAATGAAAAGGAAATCAGATTCGCGTATAATATGTGGGACCACCACATCACCGCGTGAGTTGGCCACGTGATTTGGGAGGCGGACGATGTAGCAACTACACCTTTTTTTAATCACGTGACTTCACCGAATTTCACGGTCACATTGACACCTGTCCCGTAATGCCAACTTTTAATTTTTCTTAATTATCCTAAGCCAACTTTTTATTCATAATCCCACACATAATTAAAACCAAATCTGCAATAAAGAAATAAAAAATAGATTATCCTAATCCTCCGACACTATTAAAACAATAGTTAACTGATCCCTATAATGATACCTTAAGTAGAGAATGTCCACGCTACAAGGAAGCTTCTTATTTACAATTACTTTAATTATCACTGGTTTAGATTTCAATTTATTTTTTCGAAAGAGTAAATGCTAAAACTAATCATTGAAAAAGCTTTTAATCTTTCTGCGTTGTTCTCCCTTCTTTACATTAAAATAATCCGATAAATATTACTTCATTCGTCTCAAATTAATTAAATTTTTAAGATTATTTTTAATGTTCAAAATAGTTGAATTGTTCAAAGTTCAAAAAGAATGTTTGGAACTTTTTCTATATTTGTCCTTTCATTTATTGAAATTTTATATTTTCTAGAAAATAAATTGCACTACATATTTATGATTTCACAAGGACAATAGTGAAAAGTATGATGTAAATTTTATCTTTAAATATTTTTCTTAATATGTGTGCATTACCTCACAAATTCAATTGATATGGGACAGAGGAGTAGTACTAAATAATAAATTTGATAAACTTTGCCTATAATTACATTAAAGATTTGGAAATACATAAAAAGATAACGTATTTTATTGTTTTCATTTTAATTTGACGTATGAAAAGAAATTATTTTCTGAAATCTTTGGATTACTATCTTAATAATTCATTTAGTCTTGTTGATTTTTTATTATTTTTTTTTCAAAATAGGATAGTTTGAAATTATTTAAAGAATCGTATTTGTTTCTTGAGGAATAATTACAATTAAAAAAATAAAAAGAAGCAATTGACGTCGCCGCTGTGTTCATGAACCTTTGCGGTCATCGCGTTATCGCGTATTATTGGGAATCTTAACTTTTCCTTTTAGATATAAATATAAAATTAATTTAATTAAATCACGTTACCGTAGTTTAAATAATTGTATTTTCATTGACTAACTGTACTCTTTGATCAGTGATTTTTTTAAATAAAAAAGCTGCTGTAGATATTTAGGGTTAAGTAACTGTACTGTGCATGCTCTAGATATGTATCTCATCAATGTTCTACTGCTAATACAGAGACAATTTCGTGTGTTTATTTTTTAAGATCGCTCAATTAATAATTATTATCTTCAAATAGTTACTTTTTATTGAAAAAATAAAATAAAATAAATATTAATTGAGTGTAAATAAACCCCAATCATCATCTACCCACCAGTGAAATAAGGAAAAAATTATACAAGTGTCTTTAGTTCAACTAACTTGCTTTTTCCTAATTATTTTAATCCTGTAATGAATTTTAAAATCTAAAATATTCATATATATATTATGCAAACTTAAATTGCAGTTTATTTATTTTATCAATTAATATTCAAAATTAAAATTAAGAAAACATTAAAACGTGTATTGTTTGCCACAAATTATTGTTAAGATTGTTGGCCAGCTAATTAAACTTTTGGACAAATCGTATTCAGCTGCTAATTAACTAATTTTAGGTAGAAGAGTTTCCTACCTATATATTTAAATAAAATAAACGCTTCTATTTGAACCAATTAATGTTATACACATTTGAAATGTAATTTTGTGCATTAATAATTTGAACTAATTAATTTTTTTTTCTTGTGAGATTATTACAGTATCATTCTGGGTCTAATAAAATGTATTATATTTTGTTAGTCATATGTCATCTAATTAACCTATCGAGCTGGATGTTTACTTGATAATTAAGGAGAAAATCGATCCTATAAAAAACTTTCATTATGAGAGATTTGAATTGAGATATTAATCTGATTTGGAACATAATATTGCAACTGTTCTACCACACATTCGTTGATAATAACTAAAATACTTTTTAGTTAGATTTAAAATCCCACTCCTAATATAATAAATGTATATCATCATTAGGGGTAAGTTGTTAATTTTTTTTAATTGTGAACACACATTTAAAATTATTTTTTCCTATGGAAGCATATGTTTTTCTACTGATATCTAAGGAAATTTAGGCATTACTGTCATTAGTAATATTTCATCCGTTTAAAAAAATGACGTGATTTGAATTGAAATAGAGTTTAAAGAAATATATTTTAATTTTTTATTATTCCAAATAAAAGTCATTTTAAATGTATAAAAATATCTTTTAATTTGTGATTTTAAACTTATCAAGTAGAAAATTGAAATTAAAATATTATTAAAAATATTTTTTGAAAAATAGAATAAAATAAAAGTCTCCTCTTTTTTTTTTTTTTGGAAATGGAGGAAGTAATAAGTAATTTATACTTTTGCCATTTAATGAATTTTCTCTTTTGTTATGGTCTATCACGGCAGTAAAAGTGGGCAGTGACAGTACTATTTTGAACAAGTAGCGGGTTTGTCGTATTGTGCATAAGCACGTGAGTTGCAGTGTTTAATCACATGTCCTTCTCTTCCTTTTTTTCTTTGTAAAAAAAATAAAAAATTAATCGGTGACCACATATATATATATATATATATATATATATATATATATATATATATATATATATATATCACAACTGTGCACTTTCCTGCTAATAGTACCTTCCTTTTATTTCCGTGAATAAAAGGGAGTTTTACATGAATCTTTCTTATATTTCACCTACTGGAATGTTTTTCAAAAAATAAACTCTTCCAGGAAAATATAATTTAATGAAGAAGAAAGACGACGTTGAGAAGTCCTAATATGCAAGAGAAACAAAAGTGAGAATGTATTGAAAATATTCCGAATTTGGCTGAGATAATGACGTTGTTAAAAACACTCTTTCACTAGAATAACTAAACTAAAATACATCTCAGATCTATTACAAGTGTTAAAAGTACTCCTTTAACTTGACAAGAATTTAGGTGTGTATTTCATTCATATCGCAAGATTAGGAGTGTATTTAAATTCAGTTCATCAAGTAAAGGGGTGTTTTTAATACTGTCAATAGTTTGAGAACAAAACTAATAATTTTTGTCAAGTTTAGGAGCATTTTTAATACTTTTATCAGAAAGAAAAAGAAGAAGAGGAAGAAGAATCAACATGAAATTATTATTTGTTTAAGAGTCAAAATGTACCATCAAAAGATTATATAGAAAGAAAAATAAGTTATCAAGAGTTAAGGTAGAAGAGTTAAGACAGAGAATTGAACAGATCTGATATAGATGAAACATGAGCAATAATTGAAGTGCACAAAGTTCCTATGAAGCACCAAAGAAGCAAAGTAAAATTTGAGTTGCACATTAGAGGTTAAGAATGCATCTAAAAGAAATGAAGCACGGTCTATTCCTAATGCCAGCCCATAAGGTATTGTTGAGATCACATGATTTGTTGTGACTTAGGCTTATATATATTTAGGATTACTATGTATTTTTTTCCCTTAGTATATGCAACATTGCACTTTTTAAGTACCTAACGCTGCTGCATGTTACCCTAGGTTATAGATCAAGAGCTAAGGGCGTTTCCTTCCGTGAAATGAGAATATAATATAATCTCGTGGTCCTAAAGTATATTATATTATTTGACTTGACATAGAATTTAAGAAAGAACGAAAGATACTTTCTTCGTCCCAAATGAACTTATTTTTTTTAGGGTTTTTCAATGTTCAATAGTTGAATTGTTCAAAGTTCAATAAGATGGTTTGAATTTTTTTTTAATTTATTGAAGTTTTATATTTTGTAGGAGACAAATTACACTACATATTTGTGACCTTATAAAGGGCAAAAGTGGAAAGTATTATTTAGATTTTATCTTTGAATATTTTTTAACGAGTGTGCATTGCCTCACAAACTAAGTTAAAATGAGATGCAGGGAGAGTATTTGAAATTTATGGTTTAACATTAGACATTTATGTAACTATACAACATTTAATTAAAGATAAAAACCTTAAAAATTAAATTATTTCTATTTATAAAAATATGATATTACTTTTTAAATGAATAATACGTAAATTCAGACCAACAGAGTAATATATAATACCATAAAAAGAAACTAAACAATGAATGACATAGTGGATTATTGAGGTCAGACTCAAATAATGTTGTAATGGATTATGTAATAAAACTTACTAATACACTATAACAAAAAAAATATTTAGTAATAAATAGATTTTTTCTTTTAATATTAATATTTATTATCATAAAAATATTTAGCAATTGACTCAATTATTGCATTCAGAATAGTTAAAGCTTTTAGAGACATTTATATCGAATTTTGATTATAAATATTTATATTATATTAATTGTTAACACAAATTATATTATTTGCCATAAAATTCTTTATTTATTGAAGTGATAATGAAATAATTAATGATTACATAAGTCCAAATTGTAGAATATTATAGTGTTACTGTACAACCTGTGAAGGCATGGAAGCTACTTAAAAGGTATTTTTAGTTTAAGAAGGGAGGAGCCATGTTCTGGTACTTTTCGAAAAGGAGAATTAATCATTAATTAATTAAGACGCAAAAAGAGATGTATATAAAATACTACAGTTTAAAATTAATTGGATTAATTAGTCCGTATAAAATTAGTTGTATGATAATGACAACCTGTTCGGTTGTAGGTGTGCACCTTTAATCTTAATGTGAATGCTTTGCCTTGATTGTCGGAACTAAACAACCATTTTATTTTTTGAACTATCTTTTTTATTAGATTATATTAATTATTAGATTGTATTAAATATTTCATAACATCCAATCTCAATAATACAAGCAAAACAACTTGTTTTGATCTGATGGATTACGCTCTCTAACTTTAATGAAATGTTGAATTTTATGTAATTGTCAATTATGTTAATTTTATTTTGACAATATTAGTCAAATGGATCCGTAATACATGTACAGTCCAAAACAGGGAAAACACTAGTGAAAAATATTAAAACTTTGTTCGGATGGTTGTTAAAATATATTTATGGTTTCATAATATATTATATTGTGTTGTATTATAATGTATTATATCGTACTGTATTGTTTTAATAAATACAATATTTGGATTGATTGTATTGTTATTCATTGCTACCTAATATCATAAATCCATAATTTGAATGATAAACCTATAAGAAATTAAATTGTAGGATATATGATAGAGTTACTATGAAAAGATAGGGTAATTGATAATATAAAATATTAAATAATAAATAAAGTAAAAAATGAAGGGTATATGATAGAGTTACTATGAAAAGATAGGGTAAATGATAAAATAAAATATTAAATAATAAATAAAGTAAAAAATGAGAAGAAGATATTAAAGTAATGATGCAACCACACCAAATCGGTCGGTACACGAAATGAGTTATTTTGTCGTTACCTAACAATGGATTTAAAGATACAATATAATGAAATTTAAGTAACAATCAAAATAAATATTGTATTTAAACTAACAATACAATACGATACAATCAGTAACAACCATCCAAACACGGGGTTAAAGCTCCTTTTATACTCCATACTTTTTTTTAAAAAAAAAAAAGGGAAAAAATGATCAGCGCAGCAGGAAAAAAAGTTTAAATTTTTATCAAGTTGTCCTTTGCATAATGAAAATATTTTACTTGACGCAAAATTTAAAAATATAATAAAACTTTTTAGCATAAGTTACTTGTATAGAAAATATCCCAATTATTTGTATCATGAAAAATAATAAAAATTATAATCCGTCAAGTTGTATCTGTAAGGATAAAATGCAGATACTGTGGATATGATTATGGGATTTAATTTTGAATGTTAAATACATTAATATGTTAATCCTTTTGAGACATATCAAAAGATGGTGAAATAAAATGAAAGAAATAACTTGAAGTTGTATTTGCAAACCGTGTATATTACTGCCTCTGTCCAATTTTTTTGTGGCATATCTTCTTTTTTTTTTAATCATTTTAAAAAAGATTGTCATCTTACTCTAATTATAAATAATTTAATCTTAAAATATCTCTTTTACCCTTAATGAAATGATTTCCAGCCACACAAATATTTAAGAATGATTTTAGATCACAAATTTTAAAAATCTTCTCTCTTTTTTTAAACATCATATCAAATTAAAAAATATCATTCATGCGACAGGAAAAAGTATTATTTAGTATTAATTGACACATATGTGCAGGTGTTTTCACTTACAGAATTGCATAGGTATGAATATGATATTATTATATTGTTAGTGAGCAAAAGCTAAATACAAGGACAGATGCACATTAGTGGAACTGTGGAAGCAGGGGCAGAGACACCTTATGCTAGACGGTTTATTCGAATTTTCTCCGTATGAAAATTATATTATTTATATTATATTAAAATTAATTTTTTATATGTGTATAATTAATATTAAACTCTTTTTAATTAATTTATGTATTTGTTTTTATAAAATTTGAACCTTTTAATTTAAATTCTAGCTTTGTTACTATGGAAGCGATGTTAGGTATGTAATATTGTCTTGTCTAAATTTTTTGTTAACTTAATATTTTAAGAGTTTAATTGTTAAAAGCTCTTTTAAATTTGATATACTGTATTTAATGCACACCTAAACTATGAGAATTCTCAATTAATCCCCAAGCATGAATAAGTTCATTAAAAAGAAATATTTTTTTTTCTTTTTAAACAATATGTTAATTTCAAATTTTATATGATATATTTAAAGCGATAAAATTAAAGAGTATTTTAGTACATTTAACATAAACTTTATATTAAATCATAAAATTAAAAAGTCTTATTTTTATTAAATTTTGTGCCAAGTCAAACTTTATTTTTTTTAAACGGAAAGAGTACATTAAATATAAACTTATACATGATACGCATAGTTTTTACTCGTAAAAAATTATATTGAATACAATAATATTATTATTTATTGTGATGATGATGGAGCCATAATTCAAAAACAATAACACCACTGGTGTGACACCAGGACGCATACTAGTGGAACGCTTCGAGTAATATTGCATAGTCTGAAAATTTTTGTTACACTCTAATTGAAAACGTATAAAAATAAAATTTAAAATCTATTTTTTTCCCTACAAAAGAGAGGTAGTGGACAAAATATATTTGGGTGTGTGCAACCATAAAAATTGATGTAATAGTTCAACACCTTATCTGTTAAGTAAGAGATTAAAGATTCGATCCTCACTTCTGATTAATAAAAAAATTTGTATGCTCAATAACTTTCTTATATTGACAATGGAACAAAATATTAATCTCATAACCATCAACCAAAAAAAATATTTAAGTGCGTGCCGAGGGAGAGAGAGAGAATCTAAGTCGCACATGGCTTTTTTTAATTTAATAAAACAGAGAGAGATAAAAAGCCCCGCGTTCCCCGGTAGAGCTGAAAGGCCACTCACTCTGTGAGAAAGTGCTGCAAATCACGTGAGTTTTTCCCTTCCTCACCAACATCGGCCTGCTCCCTCCCATCCTTTTTTTTTTTAATTTCTCGCGTGGTCGATATTGAAAAAGCGCGATTATATTTATTTTTCATCTGATATTTAATATTCAAGATTACGATTATATTTACATTCGTGGCCGCATAAAATTGTATTTTTGAAAAAATACTTCTTATCAAAAATTCTTTTATTTATAAAACTCAAACCCATAATTTCTAGTTAAGAGGACTAGTCTCATCCACTGCACCACATCCTTCCTCTCACCCTATTTATTTCTTCTAATTTATGTGATAGTTTTAATAATACAAATTTAATTTATTCATAAGATTTTTAAATTTAAATTTGTATATTTTAAATTATATAAAAATATTATATTATAATAATTTAGAATTACAAAATTAATTTAAATTTCAAAATTTAAAAGTGGTACATAAATTAAGACGAAGTGAGTATTTCTTTTTTTCTCAATTCTGCAATAATAAATATAAATCAAATTACAGTAGTGTTGTTTAGGAGGATTATTTACTTGACTTGGGATCTGTGCAGTAATCATAGTTATTAGTTTCTTTAACTAGTTAATCTGCCAAAGGGTCAACGCCCTCCAACTCCATTAATTGATCTCTTAATTGTACTTTTGTCTGTGAATTAATTTGAGAGGTCATTCACGTGATTTCTTTCATATCAATTCTGTTAAGCTCTGTTGAGATCTGTAAATCCAAATTCCCATCTTTTTCACTGGTCTTCAGAAAAAGAAGAGCTCAATTACTCCTTACCCCGCTCCTTTTGTTTTATTTTTACAAATGAAACAGCCTATCAAATGAGTAAACAAAAAGATATTAGGCATAGTCTTTTTAATTTAATATTAACTTACATCTATGTTTGATGTGTCTAAGTCGATATTTAAGTTTGTATAAAGTTTAATAAATAAATATATATATTTTATACGATTATTCATATCTATCTGGTATGTATTATATTCGGAGGATACATGCGGTCAATTTATTTAACTTTATAATAATTTAAATATCTATTTGTACACACTCAAAATTGAACGATATAAATATTAATTAATTACAAATTAGGAGATACCTATTATATTAGAATATTATTTTAAACAAACATAAAATCGATTCTCCTACATTCAAATTAATACAAAAAAAAAGTGAAAGATACAAAAAAAAAAAGTGAAAAACAGAAAAGGAGGTGATTAGTTGTCTACGAGAGAATATATAACTAATTAATTAAAAATGTATCTTTTCATTCGGATCGTATTGCTGGATCGATTTTTAATTTTTTAGCCTAAGTTGAAAATTTTCTTCCTTTGGTTCATAATTTGTTCCTTTTGTTAATTTTTATTTGTCCACTATTAATTACTTAATATTTTAATATTTTATCCAACTATTAATTACTTTTTTTAAATTATATTAAATCTAAGACCAAATATCAATTTATATAATCTTATAATAAAATACTTATGTCGATCATTATTCTTCAAGAAACATACAAAGTTCAACTAAATAAGTAAAAATAAATGAAGCGAGTATGTGAAAGGTAACCATAGTTAGAGCGTAGTCATGATTAATATACGAAGAAAGTAAATGGGCATGAAGCGAGTATACTTTTGATTGAAAATTTGGAGAATTAATTGAAAGTTAATCCAAAATAAAAGATTCTACGGTTGATTAATTTATGAAAAAATATCCAAATGTGTCAATCTCAAGTTGTGTTATTCTGGATATTTCGTAAACTTAACTTTTCGAAAGTATGTTAAACATATATTAAGGAGGGAAAATTGTCAAGTTTACATTTTCCCGGGAAATCTTTTTTGTTATAGTTGGTGAGCTATAGTCGCTGTTCCTCTTACCTTCCGATTCTATTTAGTTAGTGTCGTATTTAATGTCATAGAATTATTTATATTCGTATTCATACTTGATTTTAAAATTTTAAAATTAAAAAAATTCTAATATAAATTATATCTTCTCACCAATAATATGATCTTGAATACCTAAATTTCAAAATCAATCGAATGACTGATGAAAAAAATAACAATGTGCTGATTAGACTTTTTCCAAGTTGTATGCTTTTGTTTTTGGTTTCGTAAGATAAAAACACTATCATTTTCTAAGATAAACAAAGTAAAGCTACTTAAAAATTTAAACCCTTAGCATAAACTATTAATAAATTGTCAGAAATTATGTCTGAGACACAATAAAATAAAAATATTAGGGTAATGTATAATTATTTTTTGAATCAATTAAGAAGTGGAATTTGCTCAATAAATTATCTTTAAGATGTGATGTGAAGGAGCCATTTCATTTCGAAAAATTGGATAGATTAATGCATCACTATTAATTTAACTGCAACATGGAGTAGTACTTTTTCCTAATTTTTATTTTTATTATTTATTATACTAGTAAAAGATTTAGTCGCTGAATAATTAATATTATTACTCGGGATCGCCAAAAATATTAAAAAATTCAATCTACTAGATTATCAAAATCAAAATTCCATCACCCCTTGATCCGACACAGAGTCCAGTAAACGGTCAGTCGCTTAAAAAACCGTCAATTACTGATCCAAAACGCCGTTAATCCGCCGCAACGACGTTACGTTACATAAACGGTGTTTTAATTTTAACGGAGTTAGCACGTCGAAAATGAAAATGAAAATGAACAAACGCTGCCTTTAAAAGTTAAAAACTCCTTCTCACTAAATCTCTTCACAGAGTAAAGAAGAGAGAGAGAGAGAGAGAGGGAGGGAGTTTTCTTCTGATCTATTAGACCCATTTTTTTTCTTTTTGTGTGTGTTGATGTATATTGAAGCAATTGAGACGACGGCAATATACTTGTGTATATATATTAACTGAATTGAGTTTTGGTTAGACAAGACGACGAGGGCCTACCAGCAATATCTTGCAAAAGTAGCTGTTTGGATCACTTCCTTATTACGTTTGGGGAATTGTTGGAACTATTGTTTTCATTTCTTTCGGAGGAATCCCCATCTGAATTATGCATCATTCATCCACAATTCTTATTTAAAGTGAGTATTTTCCTTGCTATTACTTCCCTTCGAGATCTCTATTATTCTCTAAATTCTCCCCTTTCTTACGTATATTTTCAGCTGAATTCTGCATAATTCAGTTGAATTGTGATGAATTAGCAGGTTTGTTGGCCACCTGTTTCTTACCAGAACCTTTTTTTGAAGCCGAATTTTCTGGAAAGAGGAGAAAGTGAGTTTTCGTTGGAGGCGAATTTGAAGTTAGTTTAACAGTTGCTTGCTTGCTTGTTTGCCTGCTGCTAATGCGCCTCCAATTTTCGTTGGAGGCGGATCTGCACTGCAAATAGATTTGGATATAATTAGCGAAATTCTGTGTAATTACTTGATCTGGCAAACACACAATTCGAGTGTTTGGATGGAGCTGCCTCAGCCCAGACCTTTCGGAACAGAAGGTAACAGTACTTTTTAGGTTCGCCTTTTAAATTAGAAAACAAATAGTAGAAAATTCAAATTGGCCTGAATTTAGATTTCCGGTGTGCGTGATTGTTGCAGGGAGGAAGACGACGCATGACTTTCTCTCACTGTATTCACCTGTTCAACAAGATCCAAGACCTCCCCAAGGTAAATTTTCCTCGCATGCACGATATTTCCTTTCAAATTAAAAATAAAATACTTTTTTGTTTAGATTTATTTATTTTAACCGAAGATAAATTAAAATTCTCTTTTTCTTTTGATATTCTTATGAGATTTTCTTCTCTCCAATAATATAAATTTGAGGAGGTTGTGTTTGGAGTGCATGTGTTGTTATTATTGATTTTGGCGAAGATGCAGCCCTTTATTGTAAAAGATTCTTAAAGGAGAAATTATTTAATATTTTCAACAATTACTTCTGTTATACACTTAAATTTAGAGTAATTAGATTAGATTTAAGTTAATTATACACGTTAATGTAAAGAATTTTAGTTCATTATGACTTGTGTTTTTTTTTTCGGATTTTATTAATAAATGCTCATCGTAGATAATTACGTCTACTCGAGTTTGTGAGATCTGATCATTGCCTGAATATATTTTGCAATCTCAATGCAAAACGGAAGCCGGATTTTTTAATTTCCATTTTGCTGGAGATTTTAAAGTTAAAATTTGAATTTTCGAAGGTTGCAATATTTGGAATCTGAAGTAGTTTAGTTCAAGATTAGCTTTTTAAAATTTCGATCAGATATTTGAAGACAATTTTTTAAATTTATGATAAAATGCAAGCTTATTCTTGTTATATATTTTAAAATTTTGATCTAGGGATCCTCTAATCTACATTTTGCTTTTTTGGGTGAGGAGGCCAAGAAGGTTATGGTAATTAGGACAAACCTTCCTCCCTAACTTGTGCGCGGACTCTTCACTTTCAATGTCATAGTCGTATTGAATTTTTCAAAAATACACTATTTTTTATAAATTCGACACATATTCATTGATATTTTTAAAGAGTTCGAACAATATAGCTTCCTTCAGTAAGATGCAAAAATTGTTGGTTGGCTTCTCATCTTCTATCCTTCAAGAGATGGGAAAAAACAAGAGTCTGGATTTTTCGTTTTTATTTCAAGTAAAAAACCTCATAGGGATCTGTAAACAGTAGAAAAAATGTGCTGTGATGTAAAGTATGGTTGGGATAGAAGGGGGAAAAAACAGTCATACCCACGAGTGTCCCATTAAATACGCCCGTGACCCTTAATGCGTATGTGGTTCAACCTCTTCCAGTGGGCCATTCCATTTGGACTGAGATAGGTTCAACATAACTTAATCTGGATAAACTTTGGGCCATGAACTACATCGACTAATTTTCGGCATATGACTTATTAACAGATCTGGGACCCAGAGAATGGTAGTATCTAATCCTCTGCTTTAATAATTTTTGGAAAATTTATCAAGAGATTTTGAAGTGAATTTAATTGATTCTAAAACTTTATTCAACTTTGTCTAATATAATACAGTTGATTCCAATACTATTTTCTCCCTAAAGAGTTTATTAATCCCCTTTTTGTACTCTGTCCCCATCTTTCCCTGCATATCAATCTTATTGCACTAAAAGATAAATCAAACTTACTGTGTTTGATCCTTTTCATACTTTTGGACCTTGTAAGACTAAGTCAAAATGTAGCAAAAAAAAGTTACTTATGAAATATTGGACTGTAGCTTCCACAAAGGATGCAAGATGTCAGGATCAGAGAGAAGAAATATTTGTGAAACATTGTTGTTATCTTGCCGGATTCTTCTACTCATTCATTTGCATTAATATGCTTGAAACATCTTCGATGTACTCTATCTGTTTGCTTTTATTGGTCATTGTTTTGTTTTTCGGGGTCAACTTGACTAAATTCAAAACTAAATTAAAGTTGTTAAGTTCAATATTTAAAATTTGAAATTTATATGATTGAAAACTATATGAAAAATGTTATAAGTTGTAATCTTTCTCATCTTAATATTTGATCAAAGTTCATCTAGTTTGAAATACTGACAAGTAAAAGTGAATGGATGGATCGAGTATTTTACATGAATAATTATGTCCACAATTGCCTGCCTGGCGTGTATTTAGTGACTCCTTTCTCTATGGCTTTTGTGCATACTAAAGCAGGTGGATACCTAAAGACTCATGACTTCTTACAACCGCTGGAGCAAGCAGAGAAGACATTAAGGAGGGAAGAAACCAAAGTTGAGGTAGCGACTGTGGAGAAGCCTCCGCCACCAGTAGCTGCCACTCCTTCAGGGGAGCATTTACTTCCTGGTGGCATAGGCACCTTCAGTATTTCTTATTTGCACCAAAGGGTGCCAAAGCCAGAGGCAAGCTTGTTCTCTGTAGCACAGGCAAGTAGTGCGGACAGAAATGACGAAAATTCAAACTGCAGTTCTTACACAGGGAGTGGTTTTACACTCTGGGATGAATCTGCAGTCAAGAAGGGAAAGACAGGGAAGGAGAATTCTGGGGGTGATCGACACATCCTAAGAGGTAAATTTTTACTCCCTGGATTCATGTTTAACTTGGCACATTCCTTGACAAATAATAAATAAAATAATAAGTTTACTATATCACCGCTAGTTATTATAAGTCATCTCGCTCATTGGAATTTGAATGGGAAATAAATACTTACTTCATGTCAATTTATATTACTTGGTTTGACCTTACATAGAGTTTAAGAAGAAAGATAAAAGGATTTTTTTGAAATTTGTGATGTAAAGTAAGTCATATATATTTGTGTGGCTATAAATTTTTTTTTGGTACCGACTGAAAGAGAAAGTAAGTCAATATAATGGAGTCGTACTTAATAATAAGGGTAAAAAAGTAATAAAATGGTAAATTATCCTTGGGCATTTCAAACTGGTAAACGTGGCCAGAGGGAGTATTTTCTTTCTACTTGTTTCATGTCTTTCTTGAAAACTGAAGTATACAGTCATCATAAATCTCTTAGTGAAGAGCCTAATTTGCGAAAGACTGAAACATGGAGAGTATGAATGCATCAGTCAGTTGTTATGTGAAGCATACATCATTTTAATTTCTTACCGGGAACATAGCTAGAATTTGGCCAACTTGTGATATTCACGGTTAGTTTTTGATGATCTGGTGTTGTCTGTATGAATAGTTAACTCTAAAGCTTTCAACTCCAATTAAACTTTTTATTTGCTTTGCAGAAGCAGGTGTGAACACTGGAAGAGTTCAACCTACAACATCATTAGAATGGCAGTCACAATCATCTTCAAATCATAAGCACAACACTACGGCCTTAAGTTCACTGTCATCTGCTCAGTCAGTGACTCTTTTGCTCCCAATCTTATGAATGCTCCCTTCTCTCCCTTGATATCAGTGCCTTTATTTGCAGCTACTAACTCTATGATCACCTTGCAGGCAATCACCGCCCCTTAAGAGCCAAAGTTTCTTACATATGATAACATCAGCAAAGAGTGCACAAGATGATGACGACGAGGATGAAGAAGATTTTGTTATCAAGAAAGAAACAGAGTCACACCCCAGAGGTTTGTTTGTTGATTCCCACTCATTGTCTATATGCTGTTGTCATTTTGTAACTATCAGATAGCTCATTTTACAGGTAATTTATCTGTAAAGGTTGATGGTAAAGGTAACAATCAAAAGCCAAGCACCCCGCGCTCAAAGCATTCAGCAACAGAGCAACGGAGAAGAAGCAAGATCAATGACAGGCATGTCTACGACTTAGTTGATAACCTTAACATAGAAAATCTTTTTGATATGGAATCATTATCTATTGTATGTACGACAGGATGGTGGATATTAGATGCATGTGTATGTGTATGCTTATCAATTTAGTACCTTCCCCTTTGAAATATATCAAGCAGCCTTCTCTGCGTAGATCTATGAAGTTTGCTTGAATGTTCTGTTCTATCAATTGCTATAGAGGTTTTATGTTTTCATCTCGTCTTATTTTGTTTATCAACTACTGTTTTGATCGAGTATTCGAGTTTCGGACAAAATAAACTGATATCACGAGTATTTGAGTTTCGGACAAAATAAACTGATATCTAGTTGAACATCTAAATATTCTTTTAATTACTGTTTTCAGATTTCAGATGTTGAGGGGAATCATCCCAAACAGTGATCAGAAAAGAGATAAAGCATCCTTCTTACTGGAGGTATTTTAATTGCACATTTTGTTAAGTCTTCTTTTTATCAATAGAGATATGCGTAGTAAATAAAAAGAAATTATTGTTCGCAGGTTATTGAATATATTCATTTCCTTCAAGAGAAAGTGCACAAGTATGAGGAATCATACCAAGGCTGGGACAATGAGTCTTTGAAGTTGCCACTGGTAATCCATCTGGTCTTTCTCAATATTCGCCTACCTTCTAAGGTCATAGCATGTTGTGCTCAAGCATTTATCAAAAATTGGCTCATCAAAATGTATTAAGAACTGAGGCCTATGAATTTTATATTAAGGACGTAGCGTATGGGAATGGATTTGGTCAATACCACATGAAATATTAAGAAGTCAAGTTGGTAAAATGAAACTGAAGTCTTGACATGCTCATGTATTTCTGAGACCATATTTTCCGAGTATATCAGGATATGAATGGTATTGGGCTCTGAATTGGATGCTAATTGCTATTTATAGTGCATGGTATTGGGCTCTGAATTGGATGCTAATTGCTATTTATAGTGCAATAACAATTCATGCTGCCAACATATTTTCTTTTAACCTGTATGCTAGCATAAATCTAGATATCTATATTCTTGGCACATTCATTAGCATAATTTATTAACTGACCTTCATTCTGTAACAGAGCAAGTGTCATAGGACGACTCATGGCGTAAGCAGTCATCCTCAATGCACTATCAATGCATCTGGTGCTGCACTGACATATGCCGGAAATTTTGCTGAGAGCACAATGAGGATTTCTTCAACTAATCCTGTCAATGTGCAAAAACTGGAATCAAACATAAGCACCACAGGTTTAAAAGAAAACGGTCAGCAGCCTGGTTTAACAAATAAGCCGACAACACTTCCTATGCACCCAAACACATTTTCATTTTGTGGGACTAGTAGCACAGCAGCACTATATTCATCAAAGCTGATAGCTGATAGTGATAAATTGGAGTCAAAGTCTCATTCTCAATTTTCGCTGAGCAGATCACATATGACTGATTATGCTAATCCAAAAAGTCAAGAGCTGTCTATAGAAAGTGGTACCATCAGCATCTCTAGTGCCTATTCTCAAGGGTAAGAATTCTATTAGTGCTTAAAAGATTTTGGAAATTTGTCTTTTCAGAAGCAACATTCATGAACTACTTCAACATGCATATCCAGAAACATTTTATAAACTCAAGTAACTGTATCTTGAATATCTGAAACTAGATGCGGTTGCAACAAATAAGTCAATCATAAGCCTGGTGACAAAGAAAAGGTCATGTCTTCACTTTAGACTGATTAAATTGAACAGTATACGTCTTGACTCTTACATTGTGAATGAACATCAATCTTTGGTCGTCATGACGTTGTCTGTTTAGATGGTGAATTGTAGAAAATTCTGTTGTTTTTTGCATTCCTATGTTATACATTGTTTTGCACTCTGATCAAATCTCCCTTTTCCTAAGTAGACCATTCTGTATGCTTTCTTCTGCTGAATATACCAGTGGCTTGATTTGCATCTACATTGGTACTTTCCAGGTTATTGAACACCTTGACACAAGCGCTGCAGAAATCTGGAGTAGATTTGACGCAAGCGAGTATCTCTGTGCAAATTGATCTTGGAAAGAGAGCAAAAGGGAGAGTAAATTCATCAGCTTCCACCATTAAGGTACATGATTCCTTCTTCCAGAAACTTTATGAAGTTCTAGATGTGAAGTTACTACCCTCAAAGTTAACACATGGACTGGAGCCTTGAGTAATTAACTTTCACAAAATTCCAACAGGGTGACGATGTTTCAACAAGCAATCAATCGATTCCCAAATCCGGAGTTACAATCACAAGGGAGGAGCTTGATCATGCCTTCAAAAGGCGGAAAACAAGCTAATACTAATTTTAATCATTAGTGTTCTTTTTTACTTCCATCGGTTAAATTTAATTGTTTTTCTTTTTCTCTTCCCCTTCTCAACCAATATTGATGTCCACACCTGGTACAGAAATCTCCCAAATGAGAAATCACAAGCCAATGTATATGTAATGTATTAGTACTATTTCTCTGCCCCTCATTATCCCCTTTGAACTGTTGGGCTGCACAAATTTACCTGACTAGAGTGTTATATTTTATTACTTATAGTAAACTGTTGTATTATTATTTAGGCTTTCCATATTGATGATGAGAAGCGGCCTTTTAAAAGGTTTAAGGCTTCTATTCATTTTCATGTGAAGGGTCAAGGACATTGTTCTAGTCTATTTTATTAAAGACATGATGAACTCTCCAAAGAAAAGAAGACTTTGCAGGTTTTGGCTTGACATTGTATTGGTCATTGGAATTTTACAGAGTTGTCATCTTTATGGGATTGAATCCCTTTCTCCATTACTATACCTTGCTCCTTATACTGAAACAGAGAAAATGACCAAAATGGTCCTTATTGTAAGAGAGATGTTTTTTCTTTTTTCTTAATATATTTTCATTTAATTGAAAGGACCCTTAATGTATAACAATGGCGGTCATTTGGCCCCTGATATATTTCACTTGATCGAAATAACAATGGTGGTCATTTGGCCCCTGATATATTTCACTTGATCGAAATAACTTTTAATGTAAAACAAAAGGTGTTTAGTTTGATCGTTTATTTTAAACATAACAAATTTATATATAAAAATTAATTGTGAATCTCACATGTCTTCTTTGATAGCTCTAAAGAAATAGCACCATAAAAATTTAGCACCATTATTTCTATTTTCTTTGACAAAATTTATGATTTACTCTTTTGTAAAATAATATTCCACTGACCTAATGAATATTTCTATTTTAAGCAAAGAAAAAATCATAAATTTTGTTAGAGCAAGTAGAAATAATTTTGTTAGATTTCAAGGAGTTCTTTCTTTGGAGCTAAGAAGGAAGATAACAATGGTGAATTTTGATAGCCACGTGGAGTCCACAGTTAAATTTAATTTTTTTGATAAATTTATTAGGTTTAGGGTAAAGGACTAAAATGACCATTTCAATTAAGTGAAATATATGAAGAACCAAAATAAATACTTTTATAATATACATTAAGAATTATTTTAATAACGTAAAATATATTAAGGACCAAAATAAAGCATTGCTCATACCATTTTGATCATTATCTCTATTGAAACACTCTGCCTAAATATTTAATGTATCGTAGAAACCACATTTCAACAGTTTTGAAGAGTATGGTGGCAGAGTTCTTGAGGGAGAACATTCTAATGGATGACTTATGAGCACATTATACACCTAATATTAGACCTTGGTGAGTGGAAAATAACAGGAGGTCAGGCCAATACTTAGCTAAAATGAGATGGCTAGGCTTAAGCATCATACACGTATAGAGGTAATCATCTCTCTCTTTTTTTTGCTAGTACCGCATACTTGCATCTCTCTTCTAAGTAACAAAGAAACTTGAAAAGAGTTCGTTCTTTATTAGTAATAGAGAATTCTTCCTAGCTACAGTTTTATCAATGGCACAGTGAAGAAACGCCTTTTTTCGTCCTGTCATATAAAAGGAATTCTAGACCCCAAACAACCCATCTCAACTAAAATAAAAGGTACTTTCTTTTAAATGAGTTGATCTTTAACTTTTTTTCTGTAAAGAACTGGTGGAAAATAAGTTACTTTTTTTTAGAAGCTGAAGTTTTGTCCGAGTATTAACTTATGGTATATTATGATAGGAAGATGCTGCGTAAAAAAATATGTGTTAGGAGGGACATCAATTAAGGACCAGACGCAATACAAATTTCAAAATTTTGATGGCTTCTCATTTCCTTTGAGCTGCCTATCCAACAGATTTTGGGCTTTTATCTTAAGAAGCTTTGCAACACTTTGGGGCAAAACAAGGACTTAACAGCAATATGGCCCACTAAAGAAAATTTCAAATGGGTCCAGCAAAATTTGACAAATACTAGCATTCAGTCACTATGATTGAAAATTACCACTCTCCTGGCAAAAAAGAAATTTCATTTTAGAAATTGAAAACTCTAGCCATTCATTCCTTTAAAAAAACAGAGGTTAATGTAAGGGAACAATACTGTGAGTTTTTCACTTCCATTTCATCTGATTAAATTGTCGATCGTATAGTCCTAGGGCACCAAAAGATGTTTTTAGGATTGTCTCTATGTTCCGAAGTTATCCCTCGTAATTTCTCATTTATGATACCTATATTGAACTTTATTGATAAATATTTATTTTTTGTTAAATTAATTATGAGCATCAAACTTTATCTTGATATCAATGTTAAGAGTGATTAATTAATAGAAATTAAGATACAAAAAGGGCTGCAGTCCATCTTTTTTTGCAAGTTAAGCGAAGCTTTACTCACACCAAACATCACTATTCATAAATCTTGCTACCTTAATATTATTATATTTTAGCAGAGGAGACAGTTCCTTAGAACTCAAGAAATGCCACTAATCATGGATTCTTCTTGATTGAAGGGACGGAACACAAGAGAATCGGAATCATATCCTTCACACACTCCTCCCTTCCTAACCACCAATGTGGAACTTTGTGTCTCAACATCCCCTCACGCCCAGTTTTTCGACGGATCCTGCTCTCATATCATGTTGAAGTAGGTTTTAGGCCTAATTCACACTCCAAAAGCTAGCTCAAAGGAAGGAGGATTGCCTAACCCTTATAAGGAGTCCACCCATCTCATTAACTACCAATGTGGGACTTTTTATCTCAACAATAATCTATATGTATTTCTCTTTTTGTCGCTTTTTATATCTCATATTTTTTTATTATGTTATTCAAAGAAGGAGGTCATGTTTAGTATGTACATAGATTGTACAATTCATTTCTAAAGTTTTCCATTTATTTTTAATAAAATTATTATTTATAGTCATACAAATATTTAAGACTAATTTTAAGCTACAAATACTTAAAAAATGGGGACCAATGGATTATCATTTTCCTCTCCAAAATTTTAAGATTGACATATATATATATATTCCAGGAGAGCAGCAAAAGCAAGCTGTAGAATGCGGACTTATCTCAAGTATATGCACCTTTTAGCCAGCTGTGATGTGTAACGAAAGCAATGGTACTTACAATTCTCTTTGCATATAATAATAGAAAAATATTTATTTTCTTGATCAGTTTATTTATCATATTTTTCATTTAAAATAAATGAATTGTTGAGGCAATGCATATTCATAAAAAAAAATGTTTAGGACATAAATTGAATATCTTTTTTCACTTTTATCCTTTTAATTATTCAAAGTAAAAATTATAAATGGACATCTATTAAGAAAAAAAATTTAGGACATAAATTGAATACTACTTTTCACTTTTACTATTTTAATTGTGCTCAAATTATTTTTTAAAAACATAAATAATTCAAAGTGAGATCATATTCAAACGATTAACTCTCTGAAATTATCACCTAGAAAATGTGAGGGGCAAAAATGAAAAAAAAGTAAATTCAATAACTCTTAATAACTCTTTTGAACTTTGAAGAATCAACTTATTTGAATTATGAAAAAAAGGCCCAACAATTCACTTATTGTTAATTAGAGTACTAATTAAAAGAGTGATTTACTAAATTATCTTTCTTTATTTTTTAATTACTTCATTTTAATAATAATTTTTTAAGAATTGTGTCGAGTCAAACATGAGTCTGTTAAAATAAAACAAGCACTTTCTTCATTCATTTTTACTCGTCCATTATACTAAAAATAGATTTTTAACAATACATGTTTACTTTATTAAATCAAAAAGTAATCTTACACTTAATTGCTAATTTATACTTATCATTAGTTATAATCATTTTATTTTAGTCATTAGGACGAAAAGAGTAGCAGTAACTAGGAGTGAGAGTTGCATATACAGAGCCATAAATAGAGTAATGCAGTTGAATCGAAGATCCAATATTTCTTCCATCGAGAATTGGCCTTTCTTGGATCATTCAAAGTATGATAAAATACCAAATAAATACTCCAATATACAATACCTACAGCATAGAGTACATGTTATAATGCCTAGGGATTGCCTATCTTGGATTTCTCATATGCTTCCCAACTCCAAAAAATTCAAAGCAATGAATAACCCCATTTATGACTCTTTGGGAAAAAAATTAATTATTGGTTTCACCAGTAAGTGGTTTGAAAAGATTGAGAGCGCACTAAATTTTGGTTGTTCTATTGTCATTTTAGACTTGGTTGAATAAGGCCATGGCAAGTACAATAACAATATACCCGTGAAATTTCACAAGTGGGGTTTTGGGAGGGTAGAATGTATGTAGATCTTACCACTAGCTCATAGAAGTAGAGAGGTTGTTTCCTGGGAACCCTCGTCTCAAAAACCCATAAGCAGAATAAACTAGATATGACAAAAAGGAAAAGAAAGAAAATATAAAGAGCGACTAATAATGAAAAGCACATGACAGTATGCAAATACGATAAAACTAACACATATACGACATATAATGACAACACATGATAAAAACACGACTCCTCCTGCTACCCTACTATACCCCACAGTCAGACATTCACCTAATCCTACCAACCAATTAGCGTACTACTCTAATTCGCGACTCTTTTCTATCTAAAGTCATGTCCTCGAATAAGGCCATAGCAAGTGAATAATACAAAGTCTTATTACTCCCTCCATCTTATTTTAATTGAATTTATGAGGCAATATACATATATTAAAAAAAATATTCAAAGATAAAATTTAAATCATACTTTTCACTATTATCCTTTGTGAAGTCATAAATATATATTGTAATATAAATCTCCTGAAAAATATAAACTTCAATAAATGAAAGTGCAAATATGAAAAAAATTTCAAACATTCCTCTTAAACTTAGAACAATTCAACTATTTTAAAGCTGTTGACACCCAATTTTTACCCTCCACGGTGTCAAATTATTTTACGGGGACTTTATTTTTATTTTAACAATTTT